>JAKRSI010000747.1:50000-258758 GCA_029890345.1 Natrix helvetica helvetica | reverse complement strand
GAAGGGGATCAACCATATTAGACTTAATTCTCACTAACAGAGAGGAAATGATAGAAGGTATTGAAGCCACAGGAACCCGGGGCAAGTGACTATGCAATATGAAGCACACAGGGAATTCAACATTATGGCACAAGTAAAGTTGTTAGAGAACAAAGTCAGACTAGAGTCTTGGACTTTAAGAGAGCTAATTTCAATAAACTTAGAGAGAGCTTGGGAAGAATTCCATGGATGAGTAGAATCCTCAAGGGGAAAACAACTCAAGAAGCTTGGGAAATTTTGAAAAAAAAGTCAGCCCACACTCTACATTACAATGAAGAAGAAAACTTTAAGAAACCCAGCATGGCTGATTTCAATACAAATTGAAAGACAAAATAGATAAGTATAAAAAGTGGAAAGAGCTTGGGTAACTAAGAGAATTCCAAATAGCCCGACCCTGGATAAAGAGAAGTCCTCAAAATGACTAGAAGGTAAAACTCCAAGGTCCCCTCCAACTCTGCTAATTGCAACTGTATTGTATCTTAGGATTGTTTATTCGAGCAAGATTTCAGCAGCTGGACACAATGGTTAAATATGGAAGATATAACCAAGTCTCTTGAAATGAAAACAATCGTATTTGTGAAGCTCCAGAGATAGAAAATGGACTTCCATTATTTCAATATCAGTTGTAAAAGAAAGAGAGAGATCAGTACTTTAAGCCATATTAGTAGAATAATCTATTGGGATCCTTTTTTAAAAAAAAAACATATTCTCTGTGGTCAGAATTCAAAAATTGCACATAATATAAACCTTATTGGAACAAAACAATTCAGTTCAGATTGGCGGATGTTGATCTGATTGTGGTAAATTGTAGGGGTAAATAAATAAAATTTGCATTTTTATTCTTATTTCTTTTTACTTAATTTGTTTCTTCTATTCCATTTACATATACAGTGTTTTCACTATTCTGTGTTTATTAATTGGTGTCTTGAGCTGGTCTAATGGTTAGTCAACAATAATCTATTTTAACTTGTACATCAGAACAAATATGGATTTGTTAAAAGCTCATATTTTAAATTCAATGTGATCCCAAATATAACACAGTATTCTTTGTTGCCCTTTCAGATCCGTTTTATATCTTCTTCAGGGGCCCTGAGGGATAAAAATCAATTCCCTTTTTTCTATCCGTTAATCCCCAAACAAGGGACGCACTACCCAGGAATAGTCCAACTGCTTCTCCATTTCAGATGGACCTTGATCGGTCTCTTTGTTTCAGACACAGAGGAGGGAGAGAATTTCATGAGGACTTTTACTCCTATGCTTGTCAAGAATGGAATTTGTACTGTTATGTCACAACGATTCTCAACAACTGGATATACAGGATCCCTCAGGGATGCCCTCTCTAAGTGGAGACAAGTCAATGTCTTTGTTCACTTCATGGAATATGAGTCCCGTTTGGACAGAATTCTTCCCTTCCATTCAACATTTGAAGATATGCCAGGACCCATTGAAGGCAAAGTCTGGATCATCACAGCTTTGAAAGAAATTTTCATGAAAAAGCACAGACTTCTGAGATACGTGCATAGCATTTTGACTTTTGCTTTTATGCTGAAAGAAAGTCCAGAAGATGATGGCTTTGAACCCTATATTTCTCTCTGGATCCCCAGTTTGAAGCTCAGTGTTTTTCCTGTTCTTTTTCAAAGCACGTCTTTTCGGTCAAAGGCCGGAGAAGATGCAACCAGAAAATGACACTGAAGTCCCAACTGGGATTGAATAGGATCAAACTAAAAAAGGGCTTCTATATGTATAGTGCCTTTAGGACACTGGCACATGTCTTGAAGGCTGCCTATTCCTTCAGATCCAGGAGGAGGAAGGAGGGTGAAGGGAGGTTGGAGGCTCTAAGGCTGCAGCCGTGGCAGGTAAGGGTTTCCTTGAAGCATCCCTCACAATTAGTTCCCTTTGGAGGAGGAATCCAAAAGAGAAGGAGGGAAACCATCTCAATTTCCTCGTACTACAAAAAGGCAACAGATTTTACCAATTCAACCACTCAGAGCACAATGTTCCAAAGAGCCAGGACTGTGACATATTCATTTTGATATTAAAGACTGCATCATACTATTTTACCTTTATAAATTTGAAGGAGCACCTTAGTCTATCTAACCCAACCCTTCCTCTCTGCAGGAATCCCAGTTAGAGCTTTTCTGACTGATGATTGCTTGCTCTTTGTATTAAGACAATCAGTAAAGAGGGACTGAACATCTCTGCTTTACTAGCTCAGTTCTGAAACTTCTCCCCGTCCTGGAATATTTTTCCTTTCATTCAGCCAGAATATCCTCTCTTGTCACTGGGTTCACTTAATATGCACCAGACATTGGAATAACAGCGAAAAGACCTTCAGCTTCTTTGAACCATATTTCAGCTATTGGAAGAGTGCTGTAAACTCCCTTCTCCAACTGAGAGGTTGTGTAAGGTGAAGAAGCTGTTGCCAGATTCATTATTTTCCACTCCCATAGATTAACTTGGCTCTTCTCATGGTTGTCTTTCATTGAGGCTATGAGCTTTGATCTCTTTCTTGGCTTCTTTGCCATGCTCTAAAGCTAATCCAAGTTTTGTGAAATGTCTTTTGTAAGTGTGGTGCCTGCAACAGGACCTGAGATTGAGTGAGGGCGTCCCCCAGGGATGGGTTTCAATTCTTTTTTACTACCTATTCTGTGGGTGTGGCTTGGTGGTCATGTGACTGGATGGGCGTGGCCCACTTGATGTCACTTACCAGGAGATGTCATGGATTGGGTAAAATGTGGTGAAGCTCACTTAACAATGCTGTTGCTTAGCAACCAAATTTTTGGCCTCAATTTTAGTCATAGGTTAAGGAATATCTCTGCCTTCATCTGCATGGCAGCCTCATCCTAGTAAACTCCTTCTCTTTTCTGGCAATTTTCCTCTCTTTTAGAGGCACAAAAATAATCCAGACAATGTAAGGTTTCCTGCTGCAGCAGGGGGTTGGACTAGATGACCTCCAAGTAGCCTTCTAGCCCCAAATTGCTGTGCTGTTTTTCTTTCTTTCTGCTAACAAAGAAACCTGCCTGAGGCTCATTCCAGATTCCTGCCAGATACAGATAATGAGTCTATAGAAAGTTTGGCTCCATTCACAAGCAGGGAATCATCCAAACCCTTTTGAAACACAAAGCCCATATTGCACAAACCCCAAAACTTCAAAAGCATAGAACCGTATAAGAATCCTTCCTTTTATCCAGTTTGTTGTTCAGCTAATCCAGAAACAAACTGCTGAATGTTACTTTGCAAATTTCCTTTTGAGCAGCTTTTCAATTGAAAGCTTCCATTTAAAGTTTGCAGCATTAAGACTTGTGGACTTCAACTCCCAGAATTGTACAGCCAGGCATGCTCAGTTCCTATTTAAAGTGACATCATTTGTTTTTCTCCGTTGCTGAAACTCCCAGCTGAAAAGTGAGTTTCCTTCTTTCCTTCTCATTTAACTCATTACTAAACAGTTTCTTTATAATTTGCTAAAACTACGTTATATGAATATCAGTCCCACAATCTATTGAGGAAGTGTAATGTTAAGTGAAAATGACTTCTGGGGAGGGAAGAAGAGATGCTGCAGAGGGAATGATCAGTAAAGATCATTGCAGCTGGATAACAGGAAGAGAGAAGAAAAACAGCTGAAAAAACTTTTCAACCAGCAAAACTTTCTTAATGTAGCCTTCCAATAAAGTAGAATTAGCTCATCTGCTTGGGTTTCCTGTCTGTTTTACCAAGGAGAAGATTAACCAGGCAAACTTTCAACTTGAATAATCCATGCTTTCTATTTATCACCCTGTCGTTTTCAAAGAGTTTAGAGTAGAGTAGAGTAGAGTAGAGTAGAGTAGAGTAGAGTAGAGTAGAGTAGAGTAGAGTAGAGTAGAGTAGAATAGAATAGAATAACAGAATTGGAAAGGACTTTGGAGGTCGTCTAGTCCAACCCCCTGCCTAGGCAGGAAACCCTACACCACTTCAGACAAATGGCTATCCAATCTCTTTGTAAAAACTTCCAGGGTTGGAGCATTTACAACTTCTGAAGGCAAGTTGTTCCACTGTTTAATTGTTCTAATTGTCTATTTAGATCTAAGTCGCTTCTCTCCTTGATTAGTTTCTACCCATTGCTTCTTGTTCTACCCTCAGGTGCTTTAGAGAATACTTTGACTTCCTATTCTTTGTGGCAATCCCTGAGATATTGGAATAATGCTATCATTTTACCCCAGTCCTTCTTATCATAATGCTAGACATAGCCAGTTCCAACAACCATTCTTTATATGTTTTAGCCTCCAGTCCCCTCTTCTCTACACTCTTTCTAGAGTCTCCACATCTTTTTTACATTGTGGTGACCAAAACTGAATGCAGTATTCCAAGTGTGGCCTTACCAAGGCCTTATAAAGTGGTATTAAAACTTCAAGTGATCTTAGTTCTATTAAGTTCAAAATGGCTGATTCCCTTGTTCTCTTCTCTACTTTTTCCGAGTCAAAGTTTTCTACTAGGTTTGTCAGGAACCTGTTTGATCTTCTACTTAGTGCAGAGTTTGTCTCCCAGTTGATGTCAGGGTAGTTAAAATCCCCCAGGGCTATTGTGATGTGCTTTCTACATACCTTATTTAGCTGACTAGCAAAAAGTTTGTCTATTTCCTCTCTTTGGTTGGGCGGCCTATACTATACATCTATGGCAATGTCATTTCTTTCCTCCCCACCTTTCACATTAACCCAAATGCATTCCTTGCAGTTTTCATCATTGTTGTGTTCTATTTCTGTAGACATTTAGTTATTTCTTATATATAGTGCAACTGCACCTCCTCTTTTATTTGGTCTTAGGAATAATGTCTTTTTTCAATTTAACTGGGTCCTACTATGACATATTCCCTATAAGTGACCAATTGCATTAATTGTGTTTTGTCAATCTATTTTATCAACATATTATTGACAAATTTTGCTGAACATTTTTCGTTCACTTATGAAGAGAGTGGCAAGACTTGTTCTACTAATTAAGCATATTTGTAAGTTATAAAACTGTAAGTTAGAAAATTTCAAATGTGAGAAGACCATGATGTATAAGAAGTCAACAGTTCAGCTATAAACACTCCTCCACATTTCCACTGTAGTTTCATCCATTTCTGAAGAAGAATGAGTTTTTCAATTTTTCTGAATTTAAACTCTACTTGGACCAAAATGGAGAGGTCACAGTAGATATGGACATCATGAGCGTGTTGGTTCTCCCCAAAGAGGATCCCATCACAGAGCAACTGGGGGATTTTGAAAGACAGAGACTTTTTATCAGCAAAGATCGTCTGTCACGTCTAAAGTTGCTCAACAAAGTGGGTGAAATATTTGTGTCTTTTCTCTTTTTTCCCCATAGCCTGAGAACCCAATTCAAATGGACTAAGTCTACTCTCTAAGGTGGATGACTTTCCTTGAGAATTCTCCTTAGAAATTAAATGTGGGAAGTAGAAACTCTACTGGAGAAAATAATAGGTCTTCAACTATTTTTACATGCCAGTTGGTTTTACCTAAGTGCAGTTCCTGAACAGAAAGGATCTTTTCTTGGACATACCTAGCTGGCCCTTTAAAATATCTCCTTCTGACAAGGGGCTCTTACTCATGTCCCATGTGCAGCAACTTACCCGTCACTACAGTTCTAGAAACTGGGCAGAAATTATTCCTAGATTACCAGTGAGCTGAATTAGTAAACATATAATTAAACAATGAACATCTCCTTCAAGTTGACTGATTTGTAAGGAATTTTCCTTGACATCTTAACTGAAAGTTGGTTTTGGGCTACTTTCAAAGGAAAGAACCTTTGCTATAACCCAGAATAAAAGTTTCCAAATCTGAGGTTTCTCTTTTCCTCACAGTTCTGTTCTATTTTAATAAATGGAATAGAATAAAAAGTTAATAAATTTTACAATACCTTTTATTCTAAATTTTGATATGAGTATGCTTTAACATTATGGGTGGAAGAAGCGATGTTAATACGGTCATCAGGAGGAATCTAATGATTGCCGCTTAACTGTTAAATCTTTTCTCAATTGCATTCCTCCAGGTTTTATTAAATGCAAAAGTCTTCTATTGCAAATTAATATTCCTTAATTCAGGGGTGTCAAACTCATGTCATCATCGCTGCATCACGTGACATATCAGGACTTTTTTTCTCCTTCGCTAAACCAGGCATGGGAGTGGACATGGCCCATCACTTGACACAGGCCAGGATTTTGACAGCCCTGCCTTAGTCAGTCAGTCACTTAGTTTACTTATTTATTCTTCATACTTAACCATCCCTTTCCCTCACAGAGGGCTTATATAGTTATAGTTATGTCACATACATCTGTTTGAATTCCATCAATGATTTCATATTTACCAAAGTGAACCTATTAGACTTCTTGGCTCATGCTTTTGTCTACCTCCGTGTTCCATGGATGATAAATCCTAACACATTTTCTTTGGCATTCCTTGTTCTTCTGCTTAGACTCTGCCTCAGTCCAAATGTGTGGAAAGTTGTCATCCTGGGTTTGTCAAGCGGAAGCGAGAAGAAGAGCCAGTTTGCTGCTATGACTGTGTTCCTTGTCCAGAGGGGACCATCTCCACTCAGGAAGGTGGGTGACACCAAAGAAAAGGGCAGGCCTCTATGGAAGTGGGTTTGTCCAGATAATTCTCCATGGAAATCAGTTTGTTTGTTTGTTTGTTTTGTTTTATTGGATTTATATGCCGCCCTTCTCCCAAAGGACTCAGGGCGGCGTACAACATTAAAAAACACACATCCCGAAAGTTAAAAAGAAATTAAATACATATCCAAAAAAACAAACCCAATTTATAGGACAATACATTTAAAAATGAGTTAAAATTAACAGGTCAGGCCGGCTTGCTAGAAAAGCCAACTTTTTAGGGCGCATTGGAAGGACCAGAGGTCAGGGATTAGTGTGAAAGGATGCATTATTTTCAGAGAAAATGTCTCCTTTGCTTGGTACTTTGGATGTGTCCTTCCACTTTTACCTCTTTAAGAACATGTGAGTTCTTCGAAATGTGAGGAATTGTCTTACGTCCATGTATTGAAATGATTATTGGAATGTCTTCTACATGGGCCTCCCCTTGAGGATAACTAAGGAAGCGTCACTGGTTCATAATGGGGACAGTTATGAGTGCACCTCCCTACATTCATATCACCACTGTTCCCAGTATCCATTATAGATTATTTGCAGGACTAGCGTTCTTGGTCAGCTAACCTACATCTCACAAGCTCTAGGTAACCTCTGGATCCAGATTCTTATGGAGAACTCATAAAGTGTGCCTAGCAACATTAACTGATTTGTTATTTTCCTGTAATAAATTCCCTTGGAGGTTAAGCACATTAAACAAGCCATTCAGGTTTTAGGACTACCCCCAATTTCGTAGATCTTATCTGTGTCTGTCTGTCTGTCTGTCTGTCTGTCTGTCTGTCTCTGTCTGTCTCTGTCTCTCTCTCTGTCTTTCTGTCTCTCTCTCTCTCTCTGTCTCTCTGTCTGTCTCTGTATCTATCTATCTATCTATCTATCTATCTATCTATCTATCTATCTATCTATCTATCATCTATCTATCTATTTATTTATTTATTAGAAAATGACATCCTTCTTAGCTTTGTTGTATGGAAATGCATCTTAGGAAATTCTTCTGCTATGAGGTTTTGCCCTGGAAGGTCACCCTTGAAAGGTCAAAGGACAGAATGCTACAATATATTTTTTTTTAATTTCCCAGATACAGAAAAATGCATCAAGTGTCCGGGTGACAAATATCCAAATGAGAATCGAGTTCAATGTATCCCCAAAGTTATAACCTTCCTGTCTTATGAAGAATATCTGGGCATCATCCTGGTCTCCTTTGCTTTATTCTTTTTCCTAACCACAGGCTTTGTTTTAATCATCTTCATTAAATACCAAGAAACTCCCATTGTCAAAGCCAACAACCGAGACCTCTCTTACATCCTCCTGGCCTCCCTCCTGCTTTGTTTCTTGTCTTCTTTTCTCTTCATTGGTCAACCAAGGAAAGCCACCTGCCTTCTCCGACAAACAGTTTTCAGCATCGTCTTCTCAGTTGCCATTTCTTCTCTCTTGGCCAAAACCATCACAGTGGTGCTGGCTTTCCTGGCCACAAAACCAGGAAACCAAGTGAAGAGATGGTTGGGGAAGAGCTTGGCCAACTCCATCATATTTTCTTGTTCTATTGTACAAAGTATCATCTCCTCCATCTGGCTGGGAGTTTCTCCACCATTCCCTGAATCTGACCTCCACTCCCAGTCTGGAGCGATCATCCTGCAATGCAATGAAGGCTCTGTTTTCATGTTCTACATCACACTCAGCTACTTGGGATTTCTGGCTTCCATCTGTTTCACAGTGGCTTTTCTGGCCAGGAATCTCCCTGGGGCCTTCAATGAAGCCAAGCTGATCACCTTCAGCATGCTGGTCTTCTGCAGCGTCTGGGTGACTTTTGTGCCCACCTACCTGAGCACTAAGGGGAAATACATGGTGGCTGTGCAGGTCTTCTCCATCTTGGCATCCAGTGCTGGATTGCTGGGATGCATCTTCATCCCCAAGTGCTACATTATCACCCTGAAGCCAGACCTGAATACAAAAGAGCAACTGACCACAAGAAGAAATGTAGATATGTGAGACAGAGGAATTTGAAGTATTAATGTTTTCCAACATCCACATCTAATGTGGATTCCCTAATGTCCACTGAGCTTTTTGGGATTCTTAAGGCACCATGTCTATCCAGTACCCTTAGCCTACCTGAGGCCTGAGATGCCACATCCAGGTTTTTAAAATGTGCAATGGGAATCTTGTTGATACACCAGAAATATATAAAATTCCATTCCTTTAAATGTGGTCTTTAGGGACAAGATTCTTTCAATCTCTTCCTGGGAGAGAGTCCAAGCCATCTTTCTGCAGCTATCTTCTCCAGTCTTTCTCTGAAAATTGGTTTTTGGAATTAGAAAAGTTAAATGTTTTATCTATCAATTGTTTAATGTAAACAGAAAAAGCCTGAATGTCACTGGTGTTTTTTTTCTTCCAAAAGTGGGAATGGAAATGTGAAATTAATAGCATTCCATAGTGTGAGTTTACATTTTCACAGAAAAAGAAAATTATTATAAAAATGGTAGTTGTTATGGAGAAGCAATCATTTTCTCCTCTTGCAGATGAATACTTGAGCCCAGGAAATGCTTATCTTCTCTTTATTTACAGTCATTCACCTCTTCCTAGTGATACCTGCTGTAGAATGATGTGGACATACCTGGGGGAATTCTGCAGGTGGCCAACATGGTGGCAGTCTGAGAGGAAATCTCAGTCTTACTCCCTTCAAGGGCAGTGAAAAGGTCCTTCTGCCTTCCATAATTGTATTTAAGGATATTGACCTCCCCAGCTGAGAGCAAGTCATCCTTAGGTTCAAAGAATTGTCACTGAGATTGCAACTCAGATGAATGTTGGGAAAAGTTGGAGAACCTTATTGGTTTGAAATGGTCTAAAGAAATTAGAGGAATTTCCACTAGCAGGTGGATCCTATTCTGGAAATGTAGGAGCATTGTTCATTCATCCTTCCTTTAGTCTGTATAACACATTTCATTTTTACTGGTACCTGTATTTTTTGGAGTATAAGATGCACCAGAGTATCAGATGCACCAAGGTTTTGAAGAGGCTTTTTTTTTTAAAAAAAGTAGGTAGGTAGGTAGATAGATAGAGGGATAGAGAGGGAGAGAAAGAGAGGGAAATACAGTAGGTAGGGAGGGAGGGAGAGAGAGAGAGTAGTTAGATAGGAAGGTATATAAAGGGATGCAGAGAGAGAGAGAAAAAAAATAGAGAGATAGAGAAAGGGTTAGGGTTAGAGGATTCTCAAGGTAGGGAGAGAGAGTGTGTGTAGGTAGGTAGGTAGATAGAGGGATAGACACAGAAATAGAGAGAGAGAGAGAGAGAGAGAGAGAGAGAGAGAGAGAGAGAGAGAGAGAGACAGTAGATAAGTAGGAAGAGAGAGAGTAGGTATGTTGGTAGGTAGAGGGATAGAGAGAGAGAGAAATCCTTTACCTTTACCTTTATTTCGATTTTTATACCGCCCCCTCTCCCCAAAGGGACTCAGGGCGGTGTACAGTCAAATGAAATGGATAAAATGGACTACAAACATGCAAACATAAAAACATAGAAGAGGAGGCAATACAACACTGTACAGGTAAAGCAGATAAAAACAATATATAAACAATCCTAAAAAATACCCAATTAAAATTACCCAGTTAAAATATATCTGCCAAGAGGTATAATGAGGTTATAAATGGTCCAGGCCGGCTAAACGGAACAGGTGAGTCTTCAGTTTTCGTCGAAAGGAGAGAAAGTCGGTGGTGGTTCTGATATCGGGGGGGAGGTCATTCCAGAGGGTTGGGCCCATCACAGAGAAGGCTCTATTCCTAGGTGTCGCCCGTTGGCACTGCCTAGTGGACGGCACCCGGAGGAGCCCCTCCCTGTGAGAGCGAATCGGTCACAGGGAACTGTGTGGTAGGATGCGATCCCGCAAGTACCTAGGTCCTGAGCCATGGAGCGCTTTAAAGATGGTGATTAACACCTTAAAACGCACCCGAAAGAACACAGGCAGCCAGTGCAGCTCGCGCAGGAGCGGTGTAAGGGGGAGTACCTAGTACTCCCAAAAATAGCCCGCGCGGCTGCGTTCTGGACTAGCTGCAGTCTTCGAGCGCGTCCCAAGGGAAGCCCCATGTAGAGGGCATTGCAGTAGTCCGGCCGAGACGTCACCAGTGCATGAGTGACCATGCGTAGGGCATCCCGGTCCAGTAGGGGGCGCAATTGGCGTACCAGGTGAACCTGGTGGAACGCCCCCCTTGCCACAGCTGCCACATGGTCATCCATTGACAGCCGGGCATCTAGGAGGACGCCCAAATTGCACGCCCGTTCCACAGGGGGCAATTGCTCGCCCCCTATGGTCAGCGATGGAATCAACTGACTGAACTGGGGTGCCGGTAGCCACAGCCACTCAGTCTTGGAGGGGTTGAGCTTGAGTCTGTTGTCCCCCATCCAGACCCCGACGGTTTCCAAACACCGGGTCATCACCTCGACAGCCTCGTTGGGGTGGTCTGGGGTGGAAATGTACAGCTGCGTATCGTCAGCGTACAGATGATACTCCACCCCAAAACCACGGATGATCTCCCCCAGTGGCTTCACATATGCGTTGAACAGAAGGGGCGAGAGGACCGACCCCTGAGGCACCCCACAAGTGAGTGGCCTCAGAGTCGACCTAGGTAGGTTGAAATAGATAGGTAGGGAGATGGAGAGAGAGTAGGTATGTAGGTATGTAGGTACATAGAGGGGAGAGAGAGAGAGAAATGCAGTAGATAGGTAAGGAGAGAGGGGGGGGTAGGTAGGTAGAGGGAGAGACAGACAGACAGACAGACAGACACACACACACACACACACAGAGAAATACAGTAGGTAGGTAGGGATATGTTTCCAGGTGTATTTATCCATGTGCTGGAAAAGGAAATCACTGACAATCTGCAGCACCTAAGACTTTGTTTCTGCTGGCAAAGCACTTGATCAATCTAATCAATTACTCATCAATCAGTTAAAGAGCTTTCCGAAAGGGGGAAAAAGTTTTTCCACTCTGCAAACCTCCCAGCAATGGCCCGTTTTTATAGAAAATGGCCGTGTTTTTTTTTTAAAGGCATGAATGGCCTTGAGGGGCTTGCAGAGTGCTCCTGGGGGACAGGGGGAGCAAAAAATGGCTCGTTTTTCACTAAAAAGGGCCCATTTTTGGTCAAAAGAAATTGCATCCATAGTCTTGTGGAGGCTTATAGAGTGCTCCTGGGGGCTGAGGCGGCAAAATTGAGCAAAAAACAGCCCAATTTTTTGCTCATTTCTGCCCTTCCCAGCCCCTAGGAGCTCTCTGAAAGCCTCCATAAGGCTATGCACCACCATTTTTGTGGTGTCTTCAGTGTATAAGATGCACCCAGATTTTCAGCCTCTTCTTTGAGGGAAAAAAGGTGTGTCTTATATTCAGAAAAATACGGTACTACTTTATTCTATACCGTAGTCCTTTGGAAGAAGAACTGTTGTGCAGCTCATTTGTGGATATGGACTTGGCTCTACAGTCCCAGCCTGGAGGCTCAGGGTCTATCACAAGGGGGCCCCTGAAAGTCCATTGTTCTATTAGCTGTGCCTGTTGTTCTGGGATGCTGGTTTTCTATCAGTTTTGGGTGGTGCTTGTCTGCAAAGCCAATGGAGGTTGCATAGCACAGGGCTTGCCAGAGGCTCTGTTAGCAACTGCAGCTTCTAGTTCCCTTGGCTGGATGTCACAGTGGCTTAGTGTTTCTGTCACAGAGTCCTTCTAGCTCTTCGACAGTTGACCTTGAGGTGTCCACTCAGATTCCAGAATACAACAGAGCTACTGGCAAAGCATAAGGAGACCATCCATTCTGATAACAGGTCCTTCCATCTCATTTGGGTCCTGATAACCTAATAATGAGATGATTGGAATGTGATCCTTGAAGAGATACTTTAACCTTTGCTAAGTGGCTTCTTTGCCCACCTGAAAATACAAATCCCCAGGTAATTCAAGCCAAGCAAAAAGCATTTATTAAAGGGGGAAAGGAGTCAAGTCTTTTTATAGGGTAGAGAAACACATGATACATACATTTGCAATATAGTGAGTGATCAAACAATAAAAGACATTGATGACATTTGAGGCTTCAACAATGGAAAACATTGATTCTACAGTAGAGAACATTCTCCAAGTGGCAGGTTTAGGGGTTACAATACTCTTTCCCAGCAGGGATTGCAGGTAACTTAAAACTCTCAAGTTTATTCAGGTGAGTTCAAGTTTATTTATGGGGTACAGCAACAAATGTTACATGCAGTACCTTTGGTGTATGAAATAAATCAGAAAGCAAGTGATCAAAGTATAGAACTCAAGTTTATTGTTATTTTTTAAATGTTGCACATTTGATCTAGTTGTTTCTTGATTGTAAGCTACTTAGAGTCACCTCTTGTCAAGGTGGGCAGTGTATAAATAAATAAATAAATCTCCATGTAACTTTTTCTTCTTTTTTTGGGTAAAATATTTCTTTTTGGAGGTGTCAAAAAAAAACCCCATTCATCCAAGCAAACTCTGTCAGTCAAATTAGACTGGTGAGACTGTCCTGGTCAAAGTCCCCATCCCAGGAGGGGAGCCAAAGGCAGCAGGCCTGTTTCCTGGCTCCGACCTCTGATGCCAGAAGAGGGGAGGAGGGAAAGCATCATCCATGGAGGTAGCCCTCCTCTGTCCCCATCAGTCAGGAACTCACCATGGCGGAGGCTGTGCAGGAGCTCCAGACAGAGAGTCTTCTTAAGAAAGGGGAGGAGCTGAAGGCCCTGCATGTCCTCCATCCTCCAAAGAATAACGTGGCTATTAAAGGTTCACACACAGAAACTTCATTTTGGTCTTTGGGAATCCCTACCATATTACTTCACACAAACATATGGACTGACTTTTGATCAAGGGGTTTCCCCTTCTAAATCCAAGAGAAAGTTCTCTTGTCTCTTAAAGCCTTAAGTCTGTTCTCATAAAGTCCTCTGAAGGTTCACAGCAGAGACAGCATGATTGACAATCGTCTTTGCCTGAGACTCAAAATGACCCATATACAGTGATGGGTTCCAAATTTTTTTACTACCGGTTCTGTGGCCGTGGTTTGGCAGACATGTGATCGGGTGGGAGTGGCTTGGTGGACATCTGACCAGGTGGGAGTGGCTTGGTGGTCATATGACTGGGTGGGAGTGGCTTTGCAGTCATGTGACTGGGTGGACGTGGCCAATTTAGCCGTCCATTAAACAATACATATTAGCCCCATTTTCTGTTCTTTTTAATACTGCATGAAGTTTGGCAATGCCTGGGGATTTCTGGGAATTTCTCCACTAGTGCCAGGTTTGTGGTCCTTCCTTCCTCTCCTTTTTGTCTCCCTCACTCTATCCATGCATCCATCCATGCATCCATCCATCCATATCTCATTCCCTTCCCTTCCCCCTTTCTCCCTTCCTGTGAAGAACCCCAGAAGGTCTTTGGTGGGAGGAAGAAAAGCCAGATGTTTTGATGTCCATTGATCATCTGGCATTCTTAGAGCTCCACTGTTGGTTAGCTTAGCCTGAGCAAGGATAGCTAGCAGACTTTTAATAAGCTCTCAACTCAAGCTCCATGCCACAGGTCTTCAAACATGGCAACGTTAAGACTTGCAGAGCCAGCAGAGATGAATTCTGGAAGTTGAAGTCCACAAGTCTTAAAGTCTCCAAGTTTGAAGACCTCTCTGCTCCATTCACTTGAGGATCTCCAAACAGCGAGGATTTCTTTCTTTCTCCCATTTCTGCTCCCAGGGGGCTGCAGGGAGGTTTGTTAGCCCACCCCCCACTCTATTTTGGGCCTAGCAGGCCTCCCTGAAGCCCCTGGGAGCCAAAATGGGGCTGGCGGGGATCCCAGAAGGGGCAGGGGAAGGGAAGGTTGCAGGTCCGGTGGGGGTGGGGAGCAGCAAGCTCCATGTGTGGGGGGGGGAGGAGGGGGGCTAGAGAGACTTGCCTGTAGGCAGGAGGAGGCGGCAGCTCAGTTGGGGCACAGGGCTGGCACCACATGGCAGTTGAGGGTAGGGAAGCCACCCGGGAGGTGAGTAGTGACTGGGTGGGGTGGGTGGGCAGGGCATTTGCACTTAAAACGGTCTGCGCAAGCGAACAACAGTAAAAAAAGGGAAAAATCACATTTTCCCATGAAGATTGTTCTGAGCATGTGCAGAACAAAAAACCAAGATGGCGCCGTGGAGGTATGGCCGTGTGTCTGCTGGAGTTACTACCTATTCAACCGTACCGGACCGAATAGGTAGGAAGCCACCTCTGCACTAGAGCAACTCCAAGGTCCCTTCCAACTGTCTTGTTCTATGTTCTAAGTGCATCCACACAACTAGAGGAAGGGCCTCCTGTTTCCCTCAAAACCTCTCAATGGGTGTGGGAAGAAATCAGGTTGTATCATCTGCAAAGACCTCACATAAGAGGTCTTGCAATGGACCTCTTTTATTTAACGTAAGTATATAATTCAAAATATAAAGGATGTGTGTCTTATACGAATATGGAAGCACAATAGGGAGAGGGCCAAGGAAATAGAATAAAAAGTGATATCCATTCTATAACCTTTTTCCAAATTCTCCAACTATATATAGTGACAGTCTGTCAATTTCTTGTCTCTTTCTCAGCTCTAATATAAAAATTGATATATCTGGAATAGATATTCAACAAATGTCACTCCAGGCCCAAGGAATTGTAAATTAAGCTCCAATTTAGGATTATTACGTGAAGATCTAATAGAGATGAACAATCCAATGTGGTCCTATTCTTAACATTAGGCAGGGGTCAAGGGTATTGGTTCCTCTTTTTTGGGCATCAGAAGATGGGCAGTCAAAGAGTTAAATGTCATCAGCCTAAAGTGGCACCCAGCTCCACAGCTTTGGGTGGCCTTCCCCAGCAGTCTCTGTAGACAAGAGACTATGTTGAAGGACAGCAATCGTCCATTCCCTGGTTGTTGAAATATCTATCTCCAGCATCACTTCTTGCATATGTCCTGACTGGAAGCACCACAACCACTACAGAACAATGTCCCAAGGTGCGCACCTTGGATTTTTTCCTTACGTGCTTTTCTCCAGCTGACACTCTACACATGGAGCACCGAAGAAGTGAAATCCCCAGAAGATAATTTGCTTTTCATTGTAATTATCATCATCTCCGTCTATGAAGCCTCTTCTGCTACTTCTTCAGTAGAAAAAAGGTTCTTGGACGAGAGACAAGAAAGGTGCCTCTTGAAAAAGCATATTTGGGACTACCTTTGATGTAAATATCAGATTGAAGCAACATAGAAGGGATCTTGCATCAGAAAAGGATAAAAGGCAGAATATTTTGCACAAGATGTAGGACAGGCAGGGGCTTGGCTATTGGATCTACTTTCCCTTCCTTTCCATGGAAAGGAAAGCTTGATTTGTCTTTGCCTAAATCAGTAAAGCCACTAACATTTCCAACTTCTGAGAGTGCTTTGAATTCTTCTAACTCTTGTTGTTCTTGTTCAGGCACAGGAAGAGGGATTGATCCACTCCTATGAAATATGGAACTTCTTTTTATGATTCTCTCTCTGATGCTACTCAGGTCCCAGCCGGTCTCTGGGAAGCTTGGAATGAAGTGCCTGCTCACTTTTGAGGACCAGGATGGAAAAAGACCATGGAGCTATTACAGGCCAGGAGACCATCTCTTTAGTATAGTCGTCTCTACAACAAAAATATTCTCTACAACATTATCTTTCAACATGGTTCCTCATAGTCAGTCTCAACTGTAAGTCATTCAGTGTGTGAGTGTTGCGTTATAACCATCTGTGCTGCTAACACACTCTTTCTTTCGTATTCACTTACTTCTGCACTGCAGGACCTGCTTAATTTCTTGAATTGTTTTGATTTCCATGGCTTCCTCTTCCTCTTATTTAGTGGCAGGAAATAAACTGAAAGGAGTCCAGATTATTTTCCTCTTCCCATCCCATCCTGAGTTTATGACTTGGATCCTTTGTTTAAAGAATCTAAGTGATAAAGCAGTGCCCATTTCCATATTTTTCTAACCGCTCATTGATATTCAATGCCTAATCCTCAGAGAAATAGAGAAGGTGCTGTTTTTGGAATAGCTTTTCTCAATCACTGATGAAAAATCCTTTAATGATGGTCATACTTTAATTTATCATTTTCATTCCTTTCAGTGGGCCGAAAAAAATAACAATTGATTGAAATAATGGGGTATTTTGTGATTCTTAACCTCTATAGAGGATTATGTGGAGACTCTAGAAAGAGTGCAGAGAAGAGCAACAAAGAGGATTAGGGGACTGGAGGTTAAAACATATGAAGAACGGTTGCAGGAACTGGGTAGGTCTAGTTTAGTGAAAATAAGGACTAGGGGAGACATGATAGAAGTCTTCCAATATCTCAGGGGTTGCCACAAAGAAGAGGGAGTCAAACTATTCTCTAAAGCACCTGAGGGTAGAACAAGAAGCAATGGGTGGAAACTAATCAAGGAGAGAAGCAACCTAGAATCTAGGAGCAATTTCCTGACAGAACAATTAATCAGTGGAATAGAAGTTGCCTTCAGAAGTTGTGAATGCCCCAACACTGGAAGTCTTTAAGAAGATGTTGGATAACCATTTGTCTGAAGTGGTGTAGGGTTTCATGCCTAAGCAGGAGGTGGGACTAGAAGACCTCCAAGGTCCCTTCCAACTTTGTTATTCTATTCTATTCTCTCCATTTTGCCTTCTCAAAAGTCAGAAAATTTAAATGCTGATAGGTGACTTTCATATGCCTCTGGTTTTGAATCAGCATCAGTTAAGACTTGGTTGGCTTGTAGAGAGAAAGAGAATACATTTTAAAAAGTATTTTGTTATTGCTGTTCATGACAGTGGTAATAACATAAGGATTTTTTTTTATACTAGTAAACCTTTCAATCAGTTAAAAATACTCCAGTTCATTTCCACTATTCAAGTGGTCAACAAGAATTCCCAGTTCCTACACAATCTCACACTTGGCTACAACATCCACGATAACTTTTTTAACACACTCGGTACTTCAGAGGCCTTGCTGGACACGCTCTCTACTGGAGAAGCCAATATTCCCAATTACAGCTGTGGAAGGAAGGAAAACCTTTTGGCTCTTCTTGATGGAACTCACAGAGACATCTCCATCCAGATGTCAACATTAGTAGGCACCTACAAAGTTGCACAGGTGAGTTTGTTTGTATCTCTATAGGTAATGTGAGTGGGATGGTGGTAGGTGAGCCATGGATCTAATCCTATCTTCTCCATGAAAATGAAAGGCTACTTTTTAATCGTGGTTGTTATAGGGTTGTGGCTGGGATTGGCATCCACCTGGTTGAGTGGGCGATGATGAAACTAACATGCAACCATGCCCATTGTTTTGGGGCCTCTTTTCCACCCCTGTGAAGGTGAGGAGTAATCCTGTGTCCACTCTAAAAGTCTTCTGTATAAAAAGGAAAGGAATATTTTGGATTTATCTGACCCCCCAAACATAACACAGCATTCTTCACTGCCTTTTCAGATCAGTTGCATGGCTCCTTCAGAGGCTCTGAGTGATAAAAGTCAGTTCCCCTTTTTCTACCGGATGCTCCCCAAAGGAAGTTTCCACTACCCTGGGATTGTCCAAATGCTCCTCCATTTCGGTTGGACCTTGATTGGTCTCTTTGCGCCAGACACAGAGAATGGAGAGAATTTCATGAGGGCTTTCAGTCCTTTGCTGGTCAGCCATGGAATTTGTGTTGTTATATCACACCGATTCTCAATGGCTGGAAATATAGCACCCATCAGAGATGCCATCTATAAGTGGAGACAAGTCAACGTCTTTGTTCACTTTATAGGATATGATTCCATTTTTGACAGAATTCTTCCTTTCCATTTAATATTTATGCATTTGCCAGGACCCATTGAAGGGAAAATCTGGATCACGACTACCTTGGGAACACTTGAAATAAAAAAGCATAGACTTCTCAAATACGTCCATAGCAGTTGGAGCTTTGCTTCTCTAGGAAAGAAAAGGCCAAAAGATGATGCCTTTGAACATTATTTATTTATAGATGTCTATTATAAAGATAAGACTTTCCTCTGTTCTTTTTCAAAGCACAATTTTTCTGTCAAAGGCCGGAGAAGATGCACTCAAAAAGCACCACTGGAGACCCAAAGGGGAATAAGAAAGCTCCCATTTCAAAATGACAGCTATTTTTACAGTGTCATTAAGACTCTGGCTCATGCCTTGGATGCTGCATATTCCTCCAGATTCAGGAGAAGGAAAAAAAGGGGGGGAAGTTTGGGAGTCCCAAAACTCCAGTCATGGCAGGTATGGCGTCTAGAACGAATTCATTATTCTTAGCTCCTTTTGAGAAAGAATCCACATGAGAAGGGGGGGGGGGAGAAATCTAAACCTTCCTTACCTACAAAAAGGCAACAGATTTGGCAATCTAACTGTCTGGGGGATAATTTTCCAAAGAACCAGTACTATTGATATTAAAACCTGTTAATTTTAGAAGGATGTATGCATTTTAAATAAATTCCGGTAGCTACAGCCTTCTGAGGGAATTGTAGAATTTTACCTTTATAAATTTGAAGGAAAACCTAAGACCATCTAGCCCAACCCCGCCTCTCTGCAGGGATCCCAGTTACAGATTCTCTGAATGTTTTCATTTAGTTTCATCCATTTTTGGAGAAGAATGAATTTTGTAATTATTCCCAGAGGAAACTGTACTTGGACCAAAATGGAAATCTAGCAGCAGATTTGGGGATTACAAGCTTGTTGGTTTTCTCTAAGAAGAATAGTATTCAATATAGAATTGGGAGCTTTGAACAACAGAGACTTATTATCAGCCAAGATATTCCTTCACAGCTAAAGTCGATCAACAAGGTGGGTAGAATATTGCGGTGTTTTCTCTGTTTTACAAAGCCCATTTCAAGTGGTTTAAACCCTGTCACCAGGGTGGGTGATCTCAGTGAAATTAGTGATGATCTTAGAGATCTGAATATAGGGAATAGAAACCTTACCCTTTTCTTAGACGACTTGTGAGGCTTCTCTACTCTCCATACAGATGTTCTTCAGTTGCTATAATTTGAACATCGATTTAAGCAGATTCAGCTGTTGGAAGAAAAATTTCCCCATTTCGTTCCCAGCTGGGAAGCAGTCACCTATGCTGAGAAGAAATAGACATGGAAGCAGCTAAAAGGGTTCCTTTAATTCAGGAAGGCAAGAAAAGTAGTGACACAGCTCCAGTGTTCCTGGCTTGCAAGAAAACTTGGAAGTCTGACTCTGAGCCTTTTATTCTTAACTCCCCTTTGAATCTCCTGCAGCTTGAGGGGTTTATTTGTGTGCCTCTAGTTAAATTGATTGCCCTTGATCCTGTCTTCCTGCCTTAATAATGGGTTAATTCTGATCCTGGGCCTTTGCCTTTCCTATCCTGAGGATTAATTCTGCCAGGAAAGAGGAATAGGGGAGTTCTGGGTGAGTTATTTTTAGCCCAATTCCCCTTATCTTAATGTATCTGCTTAAGTAGAGACATCTCCAGTCCGCCTAGGCAGGGGGTTGGACTAGAAGACCTCCAAGGTCCCTTCCAAACCTGCCATTGTATTGTAAGTATTTCTATTGTCAGCTCTGTTGGCAGGGTTGATTTGTGTTTTTTCTTTCAGGTGGTGCTTCTTGGTTTTCTTAAAGGGGGGAGGTCTGGCTTGAGTTTCTTGACACTGTTTTCTGAGCTTTCTGGTGCTGTGAGGTTTCTGGCACTGTCATTTTGGGGTAGACTTCCCACACAGCCAACATTCCATACTGGGTGATTATTCTTTACAGTGGCTCTTCTGTGTCCCCTGCACAATTCAGAATCACCATCAAAGTGGCAAGAAACCCTGAAATATTGTGGATTGTGTTGCTAAGAGCCTCAGTTTAGGTAAAGGAAAAGGTTCCCCTCACACATATGTGCTAGTTGTTCCTGACTCTAGGGGGCGGTGCTCATCTCCGTTTCAAAGCTGAAGAGCCAGCACTGTCCGAAGACGGTCTCTGTGGTCATGTGGCCGGCAGGACTAAATGCCAAAGGCGCATGGAACGCTGTTACCTTCCCACCAAAGGTGGTTCCTATTTTTCTACTTGCATTTTTACATGCTTTTGAACTGCTAGGTTGGCAGAAGCCTCAAAGAGCAAAGAAGAAGGCGATTCTGTTGACTGATGATTGAATTCAGGTTTGGACTAAAACGGATGACATTGAATCATGGCTGGATAAAGGTCCCGTTTGTCTCACTGTGTACTATGTTTTACCTTGTCCTGGTTCGGGAATGTGTCCCCTCTGAATGGGTAGGTCTGTGGCCTATAAGGTTTCAAGCCCAGACGTTGCCAGTTGCCAACTGGCAACGTCTGGGCTTGAAACCTTATAGGCCACAGACCTACCCATTCAGAGGACACATTCCCGAACCAGGACAAGGTACCTATTTGTACTTAAATAGAAAGAACATTTTCTTGGACACCTTCTCCTTCTGACGCAGGGCCCACACTCATGTCCCACATGGCATAGCAATGGACTACTGGCTTAATTCAGCAATCCCTTTTTGAGGGACACCTTCTCATTCATTCATCTCCATCTCCCTCCATCTCCCTTCACTGCAGTTCTAGAAATCAAACAGTCAGTTTTAGTCTCATTTCACCAGCATGGCAGCCATATGACTTAAAGAGATAAATAACAAATCTACAAAGAACAACTCCTTTAAAAGAGAGACCTAATTTTCCTTTATATCTTAATTGAAAGGTTTGGGGGACATTCTAGGTGAAAAGGTTTCTTAATGTTTTCTGTAACTTACAAGAAAACTTTCCAGATTCTTCTGCTCAGAAATCTCTTCATCCAAATTTGACTCTATTTTATTAAATTGAATAGAATAAATATTTAATCAACCTGTTCAAATAAATTTTATTCTAAAATTTAATATGAGTAAATCATCACGCCGTAAAGTGATGAGTATCTGAAGACTGGAGGAATGCATGTTAATATGGCCACGAGGAGGAACCCACGGGTTTCCACTTAACGCTTAACTATTTTATCAGTTCTGTCCCTCCACAAATTATTAGGTACAGAAGTTCTTTGCAATAGTGGTGAATGTGTAGCTTGGGTGTAGGATGAGGGTAAAGGTTCATTCTCCGAGCTTGTGGGTAAGTAACTCACAGAGGTCCTTTAATACAGTGAGTTACTTCAAAGTGAAAGGAAGGAACGACATGAAGAATCTGCTTGTAATTGTATTTCCTACATCTGTTTAGAATGGGTAATATGTAAAGTCAAGAAACAAATGTTAATTTCCACCTTCATTTTGAGTGGTGAGTCTGACATGTTTCCTTGATATTCCTCATTTTTCCACTCAGTCTCTTCCTCAGTCCAAATGTGTGGATAATTGTCATCCTGGGTTTGTCAAGAAGGCTCGAGAAGGAGAGCCAGTCTGCTGCTATGACTGTGTTCCTTGTCCAGAGGGGACCATCTCCACTCAGGAAGGTGGGTGACCCCATAGGGAAAAGGAAGGCCTTGTGGAAGTGGACTCCTCCAGAACATGTGCAAGTTAAGATGCAGATTGAAACTTGACTGTTTTCTTCTTTATTTTCAACTGTTCTAGCAAATAGACCTTGAAGGAGAGGCTGGGAAGTGATAGGAGGCATGGCAGATTGGACAAGGTTTACCCCTCTCAAAGAAAATGCATTCTGCTTTTTAGTTTGGGTGCGTCCTTCCAATGTACTTCTCTAGGAATATCTCAGTCTTTTAAACATTTAGAAATTGACTTGGGCGAAACTCCTAGGTTTACTGCAACACAGTCTACATGGGCTGCCCTTGAGCAGTGGTGTATTAACCATTAAGCAGACTCAGCAAGTGCTTAGGGCACCAGGCCCAAGGGGGCACCACAAAGTTGAGAAAGAAAGAAAAAATAAATGGAGAATTGCACAGTATGTACAAAAGAGGGGGGGCACCAAGATTTGTCAGTGCTTAGGGCACCAGTAGGCCTTAATCCACCACTGCCCACGAGTATTCCTGAGGTGGTGTGAAGATTTATGGGTGCACCTTGTTGTGTACATATTACCTCTGCTCAAAGTAGCCATTCCAGATTATTTGCAAGAGTAGCTGAATGCTCTTCCTCTGACTCCATTATATTAAAATGTGATATCTGGCAGGACTCAGTAAGGTTATCAAGAAGGTTAATGGCTTCATTATTTGCCTCTAATGATGTAGGTTCCTTTGAAGTTTCTGCATATTACACAGGAAATCCACTAGGACTTCCCCCAGTTTGACCAATGCAGACCCAGACACTCACACTCACACTGAGACAGAGAGAGGGGGGGAGGGAGATTTGATACAGGGACACAAACACACACACATGCACATTCTCCTACTTCTTTGAAAGTGGTATCAGCTATTGTCTTAAAAATATATTACTTTAAAAATTGTTGGAGGAAATGTCCTTCTGGGTTCAGTTCCAAGTGGGGAAAAAACACTGGAAATATGGAGGCTGCTTGGAAAGATGGTTTTAATGGTGGACAGGATCACAAGGCTTGAGCTCCTGAACAGAAAAGGGGGATCACATGCTTCCAGATGTTGGGTGAAGAAGAGAAAAGGGGCACAGATGCTGAAAGTCCCTGGTTTTATGCACTCACTGGGCTTTGATTTTGAGCTTGCATTCTGATTGGTTGTCAGATTCCCATGGGGCCATGCAGGGGCAATAGCTGTATGCTGAATTTTGAGTTCAGGTTTGGTTGAGCATTGTTTCTTCCCAGGTGCCCTGTGGTGAGATGGGTAAAGGATACTACCATGCCTTAATCCCATCAACCTGGAGCTGAAGGGGCGATATCTTTGTCATGTAGAATAGACTGGCTCAGGCCTTTAATGGCTCATTGACAAAGGTGGGGGCTATTAAGAGTGAATCTGTTTCCTGGCTAAAAACATTTTTCTCCATTTCTTATCCATGGAAATATAATATTCTGCCATTTCAATATTTCCCAGGATATTTCATTCTTCTAGGAGAGGGGTGGGTTTTAGCTTCCTACAATATCAAAGGACAGAATGTTAAAGAAAAAATGCTTTTTGGTTTTCTCAGATACAGAAAAATGCACCAAGTGTCCTGATGATAAATATCCAAATGGGGACAGAATCCAATGTATCCCCAAAGTTATAACCTTCCTGTCCTATAAAGAATTTCTGGGCATCATCCTGGTTTCTTTTGCCCTATTCCTATTTCTAATCGCAGGCCTTGTATTAATCCTATTCATTAAATACCGAGAAACTCCCATTGTCAAAGCCAACAACCGGGACCTCTCCTACAACCTCCTGGCCTCCCTCCTGCTTTGCTTCTTATCTCCATTTCTCTTCATTGGACAACCAAGGAAAGCCACCTGCCTTTTCCGACAAATGGTTTTCAGCAACATCTTCTCAATTGCTGTGTCTTCTCTCTTGGGCAAAACGATCACGGTGGTGCTGGCTTTCCTTGCAACAAAACCAGGAAGCCGAGTGACAAAATGGTTGGGGAAGAGCTTGGCCAACTCCATCATCCTTTCTTGTTCTGCTGTCCAAATTATCATCTCTTCCATCTGGCTTGGAGTTTCTCACCCATTCCCTGATGCTGATCTCTACACCCAGCCTGGAATGATTATCCTGCAATGCAACGAAGGATATTTTGTCATGTTCTACCTTACCCTCAGCTACTTGGGCTTCCTGGCTGCCATCTGCTTCCTGGTGGCTTTCCTGGCCAGGAATCTCCCTGGGGCCTTCAATGAAGCCAAGCTGATCACCTTCAGCATGCTGGTCTTCTGCAGCGTCTGGGTGACTTTTGTGCCCACCTACCTCAGCACCAAAGGGAAATACATGGTGGCTGTGCAGGTCTTCTCCATCTTGGCCTCCAGTGCTGGTCTCCTGGTCTGCATCTTTATCCCCAAGTGCTACATTATCCTTCTGCGGCCGGATCTGAATACAAAGGAGCAGCTTACAACCAGAGGAAATGACAAACTATGAGACAGAGGACCTTGACTATCAGCATATTCAATTTTAGAAATAGGCCATTTGTAGGAAATGGTTCCACCGTTCACAGTATATGAGCTGTGCCAATGATTTTGCTTGAAATAATTAAATGGCATCTGGAAGAAAATGTCTCTCAATCTTGTTCAGTAGAATTGCAGGATGGCTACCAAACTCTTTTGTGCCATCAACACAGCTTATCTGTCACATATAGTTGGCCTACCTAAGGCCTCAAATGCCACATTCACTTCTTTGAAGCATGACACTTATGCAAGTGGAACCTTAATAGGCCAGAAACAACTGAGTGAGGCCTCTAAAAATGCCATTATTTTTCTTCTATCACTGTTTATTTGCAATTGGCTTTCCTTGAGGTATTGGACTCAAGATCTCAGCATCATCAGCAGAAGGAGAGTAGAGAGATATCTGAAGGATAATAAATTGCATTTGTTCAACTAAATTATTATATAGTGGTAAATAAGAGAGGTATGCAGATAACACTTCTGCCCCAGTTTAGCGAGTTGGAGTCCACTTGGCTGGTTTTGCAGTACTGAAGCCAGAGTCAGAAAGTTCCACAACCTCAGCCAGCTGTGTGGAAAGGATCAGAAAGACTATAATAATAATTTTTTAATAATAATAATTTTATTTGATTAGCCGCAACCCTCTCCCGAAGGACTCGGGGCGGCGTACAATCAAAACGGATAAAAATACACATAGGACAAACATATATACAAAAAGAACAGAGACATATACATATGTGCATGGAGGAGAGTTGACTTATAAGTGAAAGACAACTAAAACACAATTTAAAATCCCCTTAAATAAAATTACTAAATTAAAAAACCCATCAGGAGCGTTACGAAGTTATGGTTGAGCCAGGCCAGCTATTTGGAAAAGGTGGGTCTTGAGCTTGACACGGAAGGAGCGGAGGTCAGTAGTGGTCCTAATATCCGGGGGGAGGTCATTCCACAGGGCTGGGCCCGCCACAGAGAAGGCTCTGCTCCTAGGCGCCGCCCCATGACACTGTCTGGTGGACGGCACCTGGAGAAGTCCCTCTCTGTGCGAGCGGATGGGTCGTAGGGATGTATGGGGCAGAATACGATCCCGCAGGTAACTAGGTCCTGAGCCATGGAGCGCTTTAAAGATCGTAATCAAGACCTTGAAACGCACTCGATAGACCACAGGAAGCCAGTGCAGCTCGCGCAGGAGAGGTGTCACATAATCACCCACGCGGCCGCATTCTGGACCAACTGCAGTCTCCGAGTGCATTTCAAGGGAAGCCCCATGTAGAGAGCGTTACAGTAGTCCAGGCGAGACGTCACCAGCGCATGGGTGACTGTGCGTAGGGCGTCCCGGTCCAATAGGGGGCGCAATTGGTGCACCAGGCGAACCTGGTGGAATGCCCCCCTGGCCACGGCTGTCACATGTTCATCCATGGACAGCCTGGCATCCAGGAGGACGCCCAAATTGCGCGCCCGCTCCATGGGGGCGAGTTGAATGCCCCCAATGGCCAGAAATGGAATTATCTGGTTGAACCGGGGAACCGGAACCCACAGCCACTCCGTCTTGGAAGGGTTGAGCCTGAGTCGGTTGTCATCCATCCAGACCCGTACGGCTTCCACACACCGGGACATCACTTCGACGGCCTCGTTGGGGTGGTTCGGGGTGGAAATGTACAGCTGAGTATCATCAGCGTACAGATGATATCCCACCCCGAAACCACGGATGATCTCACCCAGCGGCTTCATGTATGTGTTGAACAGGAGTGGTGAGAGGACCGACCCCTGTGGCACCCCACAAGTAAGGGGGCTTAGGGTCGACCTCTGCTCCCCTGCCAACACACGTTGCGTCTGGCCGGAGAGGTAGGAGCCGAACCACCGCAAAACGGTGCCCCGGACCCCCAACCCCTCCAGTCGGTGCAACAGGATACCATGGTCGATGGTATCAAAAGCCGCCGAGAGGTCTAATAGGACCAGGATAGAGGAACAACCCCTATCTCTGGCCCTCCAGAGATCATCTACCAACGCGACCAAGGCCGTCTCTGTGCTGTGCCCAGGGCGAAAGCCGGACTGGCGCGGGTCTAGATAATCATTCTCCTCCAGATGTCGTGGAAACTGAGAAGCCACCACACTCTCTACAACCTTCGCCAAAAAGGGAAGGTTGGAGACAGGACGATAATTGGCCAGCTCCGTGGGGTCCAGGGAAGGCTTCTTGAGCAAGGGTCTCACCACCGCCTCTTTCAAGGCGGCCGGGAGAGACCCCTCACCCAACGAAGCGTTCACTAGGCCCAGGAGCCAGTGGCGTGTAACCTCCCAGGATGCCAGTACAAGCCAGGAGGGACACGGGTCCAGCAAACATGTGGTAGGTCGCAGTCGTCCACGCAATCTGTCCAAATCCTCGATGACAACCAAGTCAAACTCCTCCCAAAAAGGTTTCTCAAGACTCGCCACTGGCGTCTCGACTGGGCCACTGAATGGGAACCAATCCTTCCGGATTTGAGCGACTTTATCCTGCAGATATTTCCCAAACTCCTCTGCCCTACCCTGTAAAGGGGCCTCCCGCGGCCTCTGAAACAGAAGGGAGTGGGACACCCGAAACAGGGCGGCAGGGCGGTTCTCTGCGGATGCAATGAGAGCGGCACAATATTGACGTTTGGCCGTTCTCAATGCCACTAGGTACGTCCTTAAATGGGCTCGTACCTGTGCTCGGTCAAGTTCGGTTCGGGAGGATCTCCAACGACTCTCTAGGCATCTCTTGCGGCGCTTCATCACCCTTAGCTCCTCGGTGAACCAAGGAGCCAGGGTGGATCGTTGCCGCCGGAGAGGCCGCAAAGGCGCCACCCGGTTCAAGGCCCCGGTAGTCGCATTATTCCACGCGGCCACCAGGTCCTCTACCCGAGGGCGGGTCAGGGCTGCAGTAGGTGGCCCAAGCTCCGTCTGGAACCTGTCTGGTTCCATCAAGCGCCTGGGGCGAAACCATCTAGTGTTTTCCGGTTCCGCCTCCCCACAGCGGGGGGTAGCACCAGGGAAGTCAAGTCGGAGGAGTGAGTGATCTGACCATGACAGGGGAGTGATGGTTAAATTCACTGCTCCCAGATCACTCAACCACTGGCGAGAGACAAAAACAAGGTCCAAGGTGTGACCTCCCTCGTGTGTCGGGCCCTGAATCATTTGAGTCAGGTCCATGGCTATCATGGAAGCCATGAACTCCCGAACCCCCTCTGATGCTTCTCCCACCGATGGCAGGTTAAAATCCCCCATCACTAAAAGTTTGGGGGTCTCAACCGCCA
The DNA here is from genome assembly GCA_029890345.1 of Natrix helvetica helvetica. Lineage (NCBI taxonomy): Eukaryota > Metazoa > Chordata > Lepidosauria > Squamata > Natricidae > Natrix > Natrix helvetica. The sequence goes on along the minus strand of JAKRSI010000747.1, from coordinate 230,883 downwards.
CCGATGAGATCAGCTCGAGGAGCTCAGGCAGGGTCGCTGATGTATGGCGGGGAGCCAGGTATACTATCAGCAGGCCCAACTGCCTCCCAGGGCCCCATTTCACAACAAGGGATTCACATCCGGACGTCTGTGGCACAGTGGACTCCCTCGGCTCCAAGTCCTCCCAGATAATCACTGCTACCCCCCCGGCACCGCCCCTTCCCCGGGCCCGGGGCTGGTGAAATGCTTGGTAACCTGGTGAGCACATTTCCACGAGGGGTAACCCTCCCTCGTGGCCCAACCAGGTTTCCGTTATTCCCGCGAGGTCCGGCTCCCCCTCCAAAATTAGATCATGAATAAGGGGGGCCTTATTGACAACGGACCTCGCATTGCATAACAACAGCCTCAGGCCCTGGGCCTGCAGATCCTGACCACCTAGAACGCGGGGGTTGGTACAAGCGACCGGGTGTAACCAGCACCCACGGTCTCCCAACCGACTATGAGTTGTTAAACTGTCCTCGTATCTGCCCCTCCCTACGACTGTTGGAATCAAAGAGCCCTGTATAGGAATGATATCCTTTCCCCCCTCCTCCTCTCTGCTCCTTCTGCTCAAGACCCCACCTGGTGACCTGGCTCTGTCATCGCTCCTGATCTGACCCACCCACCCCCCCAACCCCAAAACCCCAAAAAGAATTTAAAAAACATAAGTGACAAAGCTTTTCAGAAGTGGTTTGCCATTGCCTCTTTCCAAGAGCTCAGTGAGATTGGCTGGCCCAGATTTACTCTGCTGTCTTTGTGCCCAAAGCAGGACTAGAACTCATGGTTGCCTGTTTACTACCCTGATGCCTTGACCATAGACATGGCTCTAGTCACAGCTATATACAGCAACCCACTTAACCTGATCACTTCACTAATGACTGCATTCACACTTGCAACTTTTAAGCATAGTTTGTTTTTGGAGATTGTGTAAAAATGGCAGGAAGGATCCATTCTTGACTATGATAGCAAGTTGGCTGATGGGTCAATGAATTGTGTATATTAAATCAGCAGGGACTAGTTGAATAATCATTTATAACAGAAATAAGCTGAAGTCACTTTTTTTTCAGGTAAGTGCTGTAGGAAGTTAAAACCCACCCCTATCCTAGAAAAGTGAAAAATCGTGGGAAATATTGAAAAGGCAGAATATTATATTTCCCTGGATAAGAAATGGAGAAACGTGTTTTTAGGCAGGAAACAGATTGCCTCTTAATAGCCCCCATCTTTGTCAATGGGCCATTAAAGGACTGAGCCAGTCTATTCTACATAACAAAGATCTCCCCCCCTTCATCTCCAGGGTGATGGGATTAAGGCATGATAGTATTAGCCCTTTACCCATCTCACCACAGGGTGCCTGGGAAGAAGCAATGCTCAACCAAACCTGGGTCTCAACACAGCTACAGAGTTGCCCCTGCACCGCCCTCTGGGAGTCTCACCACCAATCAGAATGCATTTCTTACACAGGAACGGGAAGATCTGGGGTGGGGCCCAACAGAGGGCATAAAACCAGGGACTTTCAGTATCTCTGCCTCTTTTCTTCTTCACCCAAAATCTGGAAGCATGTGATTCTGCTCAGGAGCTCAAGCCTTGTGATCCTGTCCACCATTAAACCATCTTCCCAAGCAGCCTCTATGTTTCCAGTGTCTTTTTCCCCACTTGGAACTGAACCCAGAAGGACATTTTTTTTCCAACAGCGCCACATTCACACAACATACTTCACCAGGCTGAGGAAGTGTTCTAGCAGCCACCATGGGGCAAAAGACAGCTCTAGGGTCAGCCTCCTGAAAGGCCAGCCCCTTCTCCACTTCCCTGGGCTCTCACCTGAGGCAAACCCACAAAATAGGTGGCCGCATTTCCAACTGAGGAAAGTTTTCCTCCCCTTAGGGTACAACTAGACTTCTGTGAGAGATGGCAGTAACATGAGAGAAGCCTTCTTACACACCAACCTGGCATTCAAAAACAACAGCTAGAACCTGAAGCCACCACAGATCTGATAGCAGGTACTGAGAGTAGAAGTTGAGAACGGTACAGTGGGACAACTTTCAAATAATGGACCTGGGATATTGGTCATCGTATGTTCCTCATTGTAAGGATGGACTTGCCCATCCCAGTAGCCCCCCCCCCCTTCTCACTCAAATCCCCAGTTCTCCCTTCTAGGCCAAGCTGTAGATATTAACATCTCATGTAAGAAATATAATCCATCAACAATTGAGCAAGATAAACCAAGAACACAGGAGCTCCAAACTGGTCCTTTGAAGCACTTGTCACAATAGTTACACCACACCATGTGCATCTACAAAACCAGAGGAACTGCCACCAGGTCCCCCAACAACAACTTCTGAGTAGTTTTGGCAAGAAATTTGGTCATACTATCCAACACAGTGTGGGCACTGCCACCATCTCAACTGCAGATCTTACAGCACACTGTGGTTGTTAAGAAACCAAGAAACTTCAAACTTTAAAGGCTCTTTAAAGGTTTTTATCAGCATGGAAAAACAACACAGACTGTGTCAATGAAACTAAAACAGAAAATTCTACCAGCTCTATGATTTTCTCTCTCTTAGCCAATGATGTGGTCCACAGGCTGTCACTTTCCTGTCTCTTAGTCAGCCTCCCATGCAAACATTGGTATTTCTAGAATGGATGCCAAATGAAGTTACACTTCAGTTACAAGGAATTCTAAAATCACCTCCAATTTAGGATTGATGCATTGAGATCTCATTGAAAAGAAAATCCCAAACAGGTCCTACTCTTAACATTAGGCTGGGTTACAAATTGCAGCCTACCCTCAGCCAGGACAAGCTGACCACAGCAATAAAATCAGTGCTGCCAACTGACCCCTGGCTCAATGACAACAAGGACATCCTGACGATGAGAGATGGCTTAGCCTGGAAAAGATCCAAACTGTATGTTCCCACGAACCTGAGGCTGGAAGTACTACAGCGAAGCCACGATGCGAAATTAGGAGGCCACTTTGGATTCCTAAAAATGCTCACCAAGCATCAATTTTGGTGGCCAAAAATGAAAGCAGAAGTGGAAGACTATGTGAAAAGCTGTGCCAGATGTGCAACCATGAAAATATGGCCAGGGAAGCCCCCTGGATTATTGCAATGGGTGGCCAGCCCTAGCCGACCATGGGAAAAGATTGCAATGAACTTCATCATCGAGCTCCGAGACAGCGGCGGGAATAAAGTAATTTGGACAGTCATTGACTTATTTTCCAAACAAGCTCATTTCATTGCATGCTCAGGATTACCATCCACAAAGAAGCTAGTGAAGATGTTTGTTAAATACATTTACCACCTGCATGGAGTACCCAGGAGGATCATCTCAGACCGTGGAGTTCAGTTCACCGCCAAGTTCTGGAGAGAGTTCCTGAGGTCCATTGGGTCCACACAAGTCTTGCAAGACTGAAAATATTTCTCCCTTCCTCTTCTTGCACTCTCCAGAAAAATATGGAATGTCTCTTCCCAAACATTTCCCATGCTCCCTCTTCCTCCCGTGGACTGTAGATCTTTTACATGCCACTTGTCCAATCTGTTGATCTTCCTCCTGTCTCACAAGTACATTTTCACATATCGTTACAATACTCTTCCCCTATTTATTCAACCTATGGGTTGAATATATATTTAAGGAAAAACTGGATTTGAAGAAGATGGGTTTTGTTTGAAAACTGAAGGAAGAAACATCAATAACCAAGCTTCAGAGCTGAAGCTTCTTCGATGAGAAGCAAAATGTCTTCAAAGAAAAACCAAAAAGTCCAGTTGTCTCTTGAAAAAAGTACTTTTGGGATGATCAATAACAAATGTTTTGCTGATGACACAACTTGCATAGCCAAAAATGCAAATGATCTCCAAGCTCTGATAGTGAAAGTCATTAAGCACAGAGAAAAACATAGGACTGAAGTTAAACGTAAAGGTTAACCCAAAAGTCCAGTTGCCTCTTGAAAAAGTACCTTTGGGATGATCAATAACCAATATTGTGCTGATGCCACAACTGGAATAACATAAAGGTTAACCTGAACTCTTTTTAGCTCTGTGGTTTTTCTCATAATGATGCCCAGATTCATTTCAAACTCCATGCCACGTGCAAGGTTTCCAACCTTTCAGATCCTCCTACATGGATTAAGAGATCTGTTCTTATTATACGTCATTTCATAGTCCATTCATTGTCCTGCATATTCAAAAAAATGATGAAACAAGAAATATAAAAAATCTCTAAGAGATTACAAAAAAAAGGGCAGAATTACTCTATTTTTATTGGTCCCAGGTTTCTGAGAGTTTGGGATCCAACAAGAGTTGTGATGCACCAATGGAGAAAACCAATGTTGCCCCAATGGAGAAAAACAAACCTGTACCTTGAGACTGGGAAAACCCTGTATGTAGTTTAGGGGATAGATTTTTACTTTCAGCCCATACAAATCTCAGGGCCAGGGAGAGATGAATTCAGTTCTAGGATCTTGAAGGAAATGGTCTGACTGATCTTTTATCTTTGAGAAACCAGAAGGAACTGGTGTCATGCAAGAGTATATCAATAGGCAGGCAGAGCTCATTGTTAGTCCAGCCAAACAAAACCACTACTAAGAAAGTGTTACACTTAACATTCTAATGGGGTAACTGGCTTCAGATGGATGGATCCTCTGTGTGTAATAACCTTCTCATGGAGTAATCCCAGTATTCTATTTAGCAAATGTTCAGGTTGACTGAATCAATATAGGATAAGAGTGTTTTAATGTCCATCTGGAAATAAATTGAAATGAGTCTTGAAAGACTGACATATCACATTTCTTAATAATATCTCTAGAAGAAAAGACTCATGAAGGCCAGAGTCTGAAATTATGGAGTGATTTTTAGTGTTTAAATTGTATACTGAGCCAGGAATTATCTGTATTTAGGGCTTTCTGGCTCAGGACAGGACATAACTTTGCATTATTTCTTGTATTTGCCATTCACTGAACCGGTTTCAAAAGTGACAGCTGGAAAACTCCATGGAGAGAAGAGAGGAAGAAAGAAATCCCCAGCACTTCCATAATTATAGGGGAGAAGTTGTACATTTGCCATGGCTTCTTTGCAGAGCTGGAAGTGAGCCAGTAAACAAGAACTCAATTCCAAAGACACAGAGACACTCTCCCCATTTTGTGTGTGCATTTTTTAAAACTATGGAACGTTTTAATGATTACATTTTGATGAAACTTGATTTTGGATCAGGTTTTTAGTGGTGATGCCCTTGAGCATTAGCTTTTAAAGTGAAGTAAATTTTTGCTCCCACTTAGCAAGCAGCTATTTCAGATCTGTGACATGCTCAGGCATTAAATAGTCCCCAGGGTTTTCTCTTTAATCAGTATGACAACAAATAGCAGATTTCTTTTTCTTCAGTCACAATTGCCAGGTATTGAATTGGAAATCTTGTTGTGTGGTAGTGGTGAACATATTATCACTAAGGTCTATAAAAAGTTATTGAACTTAAATTTGGAAAGTGAACATGTAAAGCATTCTATCATTCAAAGGACAAGGAACTTTGGGTATAATTTAATGCTTGAACAATGGAAGAACATATGGAAGAAAGATTTAAAATTTACATTAAATTACAATTTAAAAGAAAACTTCTATAATATGATGTATCATTGGCATTTAGCTCCAGATAAGTTATCACGAACGTATAAAGGTATTTCAAATGAACGTTGGAAAGGTAAATGTAAAAAAGGGACTTTTTATCATTTATGGTAGACATGTGACAAAGGAAAGAACTATTTCAGTAGGATTCATATTCTAATGCAGAAAATTCTTAAAGTGAATATAAAGATAAAGCCAGAGACTTTGCTTTAATGGAAAAGGAGAAAAAAATGGAACTTTGGTGCTATACATGTTGGCAGCCAAAATATAACTTTATGCTCAAAAATGGAAGGACCCTTTGACCCTGACAATGGACGAATGGTTGCAAATGTTGATGGAGTTAGAAGAGATGGCTAAATTGACTGCTTTGATCAAGGGAAAAAAAACCCACAAATACCTTCGTTCCTCCTTGGAAATCACTTCTGGACTTTGTGCTTGAGGTGGAAAAAAAAAGAAAGTTTGAATTTGGGTTTTATTGATTACATAGATTTGTTGTTACAGTAATGTCTAGTTTAAACTAATATGTAAAAGTAAAAAGTTGAGGTTTGATGTTAATGCCTTACTCTACTGTACAAAGAGTACTTTTCTTTCTTTTCTTCTCTTCTTCTCCACGCTTTTCCCTTCCCCTTCCCCTTCCTTCCCCATTTCTCCTTTTTTTGCTTTCGTATTTTTTTAGCTGTTATATCATGAATTAATAAAATTGTTATAAACATTAAAAAAAAAACAGCTATTATACCAGTATTTCTCAACTTTAGCAGGGTGGGGAGTTCTGGGAGACCAGACACTCACATAATGATTAACAATTCTGCTGGGCGCCCAGAACTGTCAACACCCTAGGAAGACATTCACACAACGCCCTTAAAGTGGCTCTACGGTGAGATACTGAAGGGGCCCCCCACCAATGCTGGGCTTGCCTGAGGCTGAGCCAATCCAACTCTAGTACCCTGAGAGGCATTGAAAGCCCAGTGAACCCCCCAAGAGATGCACAACAAGCTCCGATTCTGTCTCAGCCTGATCTTCTAGTCAGGACCAGTAAATCTGTTGGCTCACACAGTCATCTTTTCTTTTGGATCTTTGGCCCTCCACACTTTCTATTATTCTGCTATGCCTTTTCTATTGTGGGAAATTGGGTGGGGGGATTGTAAGGAGTGAGATGCGATGTAGCCACACCAAAATTCTTTCTAGAAAGCCAAGGTCATCCTTTGTCTTCGCACCTCTGCACCTGACCGGAACTGGAGGGGTGGAACTGCCAACAATGGCAGTGGGAGATTGGACCATGTGATGGACATTTGGGTGTGGGGGCAAGATCTTGAACTTTCAACTAGGTGGGGAAAACTGGGAAGCTTTCAGGTTTGTGTTTTCCCAGATGTGCCAACATGACTCTCTTCATAAATTGGAACTTTGAGCAATACTTTGCTTTGGACTCCAATTTACTTTTGGATGCTATTTGGAACCTATTTGGAACCTAAGTAAATGCTATTTAGTTTTGGATGCTATTTGGAACACAACACCTAACACCTGGGGTAATAACACCCATATGAGTGGATCCAAAGCTGGTTAGCCAAGCTAAGATTCTGGCAAGAGATGTTGCATGGTGGCACTTTGACCCACCCATGCCAGTGATATCACCGCCGCTCTTCCACCCTCACGATGCACAAGGAGGCCCCTTACTCAGAGGAGAGATGTCCGATTATGCCTGAGGCTGCCTAGGCCAGACTGGGTGTGGGGTGTGGCCAAGTGACCTCTCTTCCAGCACATCTTTCATGCCCTCACCGATGAAGAGACATGGACCTCCTGTAATTTCCTGGCCTTTAATATCACCCCTGCTCCATCACCCTGTCACTTCCTTCACGGAGGCTTTAAAGTTGTTCTCATGTAAAGGTTGGGGTTTCCTTTCAACTCTGCACAGCACAACCAGCTCAAAAATCTACCCATTTGGAACTTAGACTTAGTGTAACCAAACGACATGCTTGACGAAAGTGATGAAGTTTTCTTTTTGTATGTGCTGTTTTGTTTGTGTTTGTTTGTTTTAAAAATAAAAATAAAATATATGTTAAAAAAAGAAAAGAAACCAAAATTTGACTTACGGAATGCTTTCTCAACGGCTAGTAAAATGGGCGGTTGTTTCCTGCAAAGATTCCCCTCCCGTCGCTCCACCTATAAACTCTTTGGGAGGGGCCACAACCTTAGCCAGCTTTCCCTACTTCCTTCTATGACGTCTACTCCACAGCTGTTCCTTTCTCTTATCAATTCTATGCACACGCACATCGGGGACAACCTCCCTCTGTTCCTCCTCACTGCTCCCTGACTCAGATGCCCCCTGGTGCCCAACAGGCCTCTCTAGTTCCTGCTCTGACTCCAAACACCCTCCAGAGTCTTCCTCATCCTCCAGAGCAGTCCCATAATAGTCTGAGCTGTCAGAGTCCACCAACAGCTCAGCCGGACGCTGCTGGGCCACAACACACCCTGAGAAGTCTAAGCCTGTCATTTTCTGCAACAATACTATTTTAAACAGTGCTGGTGTTGTACAGTAGTTTCTGACCATCATTTGGTCATAAAAACAAATCTGGCTGAAACTCTGAATCAGGGGAGAAATCTGAAAACATTTCCTTCTGGTTCTGTGGGTGTGTCTTAGTGGGGAAGGGGGTCATGTGACTAGGAGGGTGTGGCTATGTAGTCATGTGACTATGGGGTCAAAATACAGAATCGCCCTTTAACAATATCCTGCTGGAGCAGGGGGTTGGACTAGATGACCTCCAGGTACTTTCAAGCCCTGGATTGCTATGCTCTTTCAAGGTATCCTCTGAAGCTGCGTCTAGTGCCAGGTTTCTGGTCCTTCCTCCCTCTCCTTTTTCCCTCCCTCCCTCTCTTTCTTCCTCCTTTCCTTCCTTCCATTTGCAGAACCCCACCCCCACCCCCGCTTTTGGCCTAGCAGCCCTCAGGAAAGCCTTCTGGGAGTAAAAATGCACCCTACCCATTTTTGGCGTAGCAGGGGGTAAAAATAGACCCCCCATTTTGGGGGGTAAAAACAGACACCCCCCCATTTTTGGCCTAGTAGGCTTCAGGGAAGCCTCCTGGGGATAAAAATGCCCCCTCCCATTTTTGGCCTAGCAGGCCTCAGGGAAGCCTCCAGGCTGCTTTAATAGCCATAGTAATAACACTTAGACATATATGCCAGTGTTTTACAACTCTTTCCAGTCAGTTTACAGGGTCAACATATTACCTCAGCAATCTGGGTCCACATTTTGCTGACCTCCGAAGGACGGAAGGATGAGTTAACCTTCAACCAGTGAGAATCGAACTGCCGAACTTCTGGCATTTGGCAGTCAGCAGAAATAGCCTGCAGTACTGCATTCTAACCACTGTGCCACCACGGCTCTTTCATCAGCCATAAAGGGTGTGAGTCTAAAGGCCTAATGGCTGAGCTCTCAGTCCTAAGGATCCTGTCCACTTCCTGAGGACCAAATGGTTCCTCTCTCCCCAGAGAACCAATCCCTCACAAGGAATCTCCTCTGGGCCTTTTCCCCTGGGCCACCTTGGTTGCCAAAAGGTCATTGAATTAATACACTCCGTTTTCTAACCAATTCTTTACATTCATCTAACCAAAGGTTGTGGAACATGGGTGTCAAACTTCCTTATTTTTCAGAGTATAAGACACACCATTTTATCCCCCCCAAAAGATGGTGCATCTTATAAACTGAACGTAGCCCCACCCACCCCAACAAAGGCCAAACATGTGAGGCATGGAGGCACTGATGGTCTGTGTTAGGGTGTAACCAACAAGTTGGGTAGACAATATATTGCACAAGGCATGTTATATATCTTTAAGAGAGGAGATCTACTAATTAGTAGATTACAGCATATAAATTGCAGCTGATGTTCTCTCTCTCTCTCTCTTGCCTGATGTATGATAACTGCTGTCTAACTGTTATTACTGTTGCTACTACTTACTGTGTGTAAGTTATTGGACTGTTTTTCTCTGTGTATGACTTTTTGGCTGTGTTTATGGATTTTGCTATATTCTTCACAAAGTAAAGTTTATTTTGTTACTTTACTATCCATTATTCAGTGTGGTTGCTTTATCTATCGCACGTTGCGTATACTTTACAGGGTTGCTCTGTTATAACCTCGACCTGGGGTTCATTGCTAGTGCTTAATCGCACTAGTACTACTAACAGTCTGTGGCAATCCCTGCAGCCTGGAACAGCTGATTGGGGGTATTCTGGCAGTCCAATCAGCTGTGCTGAATCAGGCTGCAATAAGGGATGAAGCTGACCAGGCCGACCAGAGTTTGCAGCCATAATCACATTCAGGAATCACACACAAGTAACTGATTCAGCAGGATTCAAAATAATAATAATAATAATATACAATATATATTACCAAAAGCAGGTTTTCCAAGGTAGCAGTAAATACAAGCAAATCACAAGCAGTTTCACTTTCAGTTCTCGGCTAAGCCAGGCTCCTTCCTGTGTCCTTCTTGCTCAAACAGCAAATTTCAGAGTCCAAATAGCCCTAATTGGCTGTCTTAGTGGCTATGCTTATTCATTGACTGACCTTGTTCCCATGTGTCAGCTGAATGCCATGGATGCTAGGAGGCAGAGGCAGAATTTATTTTCCTCCCCCAAAACTAAGGTGTGTCTTATACTCCCAAAAATACGGTAACTGCGTCACATTGCCGTCATGTGACATTTCACGACTTTTCCCCCTTTGTGGCACCGGGGTGGGTGTGGCCTACACATGATGCCTCCAGCCCATGGGCCACCGTTTTGACACCCCTGCTGTAAAGTATTAAATAAAGTGAAAAAGTTTTATACATGGTAGATTTTATTCAATTTGGTTGCCTAGATCTCCTCAAAAGGTTTCAAAGGTTTTACATCTAAAAATGTTATGCTGTACTAATTTGACCTATTTATTAATTTATCTCTAAAGATGTACATGTGCTGTTGCATTTTTTTCCCTCTCTCTCTTTCCTTAGAGGCCCCTGAAACACATTCTGGTTTCTTCTATGGTTTTATTGTACCTTTACAAAGAACAGTGTATTTTTTCTCTATTGCAGAACAATAGTTATTTTTTTCCAAAGTTGAAATACTCCAATAATAGAACATGAACTCAACCTTTTTTGAATAATTAATAAAAGTCATTTTCAGGGATTTTGTTCCAGTTTGGTACATTATAAGAGAGAAGAAGTAGTCATAGAAAGAAGAGCAGGCACCCATCTCTTCATAAAGGCAGCCAAAGTCCACCTTGAAGCAGGATAAACTGTATCCATATTGAGGATTAACATTTCAGATTCATCCCAAACTTCTCTTTTCAGGGTGGAAAGTTTCAAGAGATTTTCTAAGAGACGTTAAGGGAGCAGCTTCTCTCTCACTCCTGGGCTCATCTTCAGAGTTTCACCCCATTCGTGACTCCTCCCATTGTGCATCTGCCTGTTGACTCACTCAGAGTTTAGAGAGACAATGTCTCTCCTTGTGGCCATTATCCAAATCATAGTGATTTATTTCTTCTCTTGGTGCTAAATCTCAAAAGACATTTTGGAAAGCTTCAAGATGTCATACAAAGACAGACATAACATGGTTCCACTTTGATAGTACATCAAAGCCTTTTTGGCCAATGTCTTTGCACTGAAAAATCTTGGGGGCATAAGTGGCCCTGGAGAAAGAGAGAACCTTGAAGGCTTTTAAGACAGGCAAGAGCTGCAAATGTGAAGCCTTGTCTGACTCTTCCGGGATTAGGAAACTTCCGGAGCTTCAGTCTTGGAAGTGGGCTTTAGTTCCTTCCACCTCTTCCTATCATCTTGCCTTCAAAGCAAGACTGGAGACTCCATCAGGAGGACAAGTCATGTTGCTGCTTCTGCTGCTTCTGCTGCCCCAAGAAGTTCTGGGAAGTCTCAGAGCCAAATGCATCCTGACTCTGAACAGGGACGAGGTGCATCCAGAGATCCATTACCAGCCAGGAGAGTTCCTCATTGGTGGCATTGTCTCTGCAACGAAGATGTTTCTTCTTCCATTAAGCTTCAACAAATCTCCTTTGACTGAAATTTCTCAGTACGTCAAAATTCCTGTTCAGAATTAGAGCCTCTCCATTCCACCCTAAGTTCTAAAGTTCCAGCCGCCTCTCTTACAATGAATGATCTATTTGATTTGCTAGTTTTTCTCTCTTTCTGTTTCATTTCATCCTTGGATCATCCTTTTCAGCTGATGAACTTGATTTGAAAATGTCAAATAAATAACCAGTAGATGTTTTCTATTTTTCCTGATCTTGAAGAAGCAGCTTCTGCTTTTCTTGACATCCTCTCAGCAGAGGAGGACTGTGGATGGAGAAGAGAAGATGGTTCTTCTCTTCTACCACTCTCATGCCGAATAAGGTCTTCAGCATGGGTAGAAAAATGCGGAAATGTTGGTTTTTTTTTATCTGAAGTAAAAATGAGATATCCTCAATTTTATTCTGTACCACCTGTTCAATGAATGGATCCCAGTTCAGATTTGATTTTTCTTAAATGCCTGAATCCCAGTTGAGTGATTGCCAGTATATATGAAGAATAAGCTAAAGCTAAATTTAAAACTGAATTATGTACAAATGGTGAATATGTAATAACAAAAATGTTATTTGAAACAGAAGATGAACAAATTAAATTTGCCTGACTGAATGCACTGTTAAATTTGGAAATTCAATACAGAGAATTTGGATAACTAGTATTCAATTTGCACTCTGTCATAATTTAAGAGAATGATTGTTTTTTAATAAAATGATCTATTCTTGGTATATGAGGCCAGAGACTTTATTAAAAATGTGTAAAAGGTATTTCAAACAAATGCAGGAATTGTGAAAAGCATGGGGGAACATTTTACCATGCAGGGTGGATTTGTGAGAAAACTAAGACATTTTAGATACAAATTGGCACAAACATGCAAAGAATTAGAAAGGCAAAAAATTGTGAAGAAACCAGAATTATTTTTTATTGGAACTTCTGAACAATGAATTAAAAACTTTCATAGCAGATGGATTTTACATATGGTAACTGCAGCAAAGTTGCTGTATGCTTAAGGATGGAAGAACCATGGAATTCTCAGAGTGGGAGGCTAGATTGTGAAAAAATGTAGAATTTAAAGAAATGAAAATGTATCCGTTGAAAAGAAGGTTGGAAATCAGGTTAATTTTCTCTCCTTTATTTCTTACATTCTCCTTATTTATTTATTTTTTTCTTTTGATTAATACTTTATTTTATGGAAAAATTCTTAATAAATTTAAATCTAAAGAAGAGTTAGGTAAATAATACTAGATAAACTCAGAAATAATATGCATTCAGTGTAGAAAAATAAAAGAAAAATGGAAAGAGTCCATTCAGATGGATGAGATTTTTGTTTTGGAGGGGGAGGGAGAGATTTGAAAATGCCTCCAAACCTCTCATCCTTAGGTGGATTAGAAATACGATTGTTGAAAGAACAGTTAAATGACATGGGGCATCCATTGATTATGTCCTGATACATGCATACTTTCAGGAAAACATTAACAGAGTCCTGGAAAATCCTATCCTTCCTTTTCGCAATCCAAGCGATCAACAAGGATCCCAACATTTCGTTCAATGTCACCCTGGGATACAACATCTATGACAATTATTTCAATGCACAAATGACCTCAGAGGCTTTGCTGGACCTGCTTTCGGAGGGAAAGGCCAACGTTCCCAACTACAGCTGTGGAAGGCAGAGAAACACAGTGGCTGTTCTGGAAGAGGCTGATACTGACATCTCCTTCCAGATTTCAACCATGTTGGGAACCTACAAAATCCCACAGGTGTGTCTTTCTTGGGAAGACCATTTTTAGACATGCAACATACAGCCACCAGCCTCTTCTCTTGTAAATGAGGAGCAAAGTTCCATTGTGGGAATTGCATGAAGTAAGGATGGAGGTTCTATCAAATGGCAGAGAAGGAGCAGAGAAGACAATCCTCTCTCTGGCACCCTCTTAAAGCAGATTGTACAACTCTTCTGAATGTGTCTAGGGAAAGTTCTTCATTACAAGGAGTGAAACAATTCCTCCATTAAAGCTAAGTTTTTCCTTTTTTCCTTTTCAGATCAGTTACAGTTTTGACTCCCTGATTCTGAGTGATAAAACTCAGTTTCCTTTCTTCTACCCACTGCTCCCTTCTGAAGGAGCCCAGTACCCAGGGATGGTCCAGCTTCTCCTCTATTTGAAGGTGGACCTTGGTGGGTCTCCTTGCTCCAGACACTGAGAATGGACAAAGGTTCATGAGGACGATGACTTCCATGCTGATCAGGAATGGCATTTGCCCAGTTATATCACAAACCTTTCCCACAGCTTTTGGGGAACCACGCATATACATACAACAATACCGTAGGTGGAGAAAAGTGAACGTCTTTATTTATGGTGCAGACATGAATACATGTGCTCCAGGGTTTGCAATTATACATCAGGTATTTGCATTTCTTGCTGAACCTCTTAGAGGAAAAGTTATGATCACAACAATCCGCTGGAGCTTCAATCGTTATTTGAAAAATAAAAGAAGTTCCTTTCAATACTTCCATAGCGTTTTTTCCTTTCTTATGAAGACAAATCAAATGGCAAATGATGATTGGTCTATAGAGTTGTATTATTCCACGAGGCACTTGGTAGAGAACTCTTTCTTGTGCTCCTACACCAAGGATGCCTTTTCGGTGAAAGTCTGGAGACGGTGCAAGCAGAAAGTAGACCTGGAAACTCTGAGGAAAGAGGAACAGGATCAGATCCTGACTCTGGACAGCTATTTCATTTACAACACAGTCTGGGCTGTGGGACGGGCCTTAAATACAGCTTATTTATTCCGATCCAGGAGGACAACATTTAAAAATATTAAAAACTTTAAAATTCCAGTGCTGAAGGCCTGGCAGGTACTTATTTTCTTTTTCACAGCTCTGAAGTTGAGAATCAATTTTACAATTGTAACAATTGTGTAACTATTCTGACAATAGTAATAATTTAATCAGAATATTAAAAAATTAAATTGAATTCCAACTTTCCATTGGTCTTCCTGTTGCTTTCATTTTATCTTGCTCATTTCTAAAACATAGAACAACAGAGCTGGAAGGGACCATGAAGGTCATCCAGTCCCACCCCCTGCTCAAGCAGGAGACCCTACACCACTGATGGCGAACCTATGGCACGCGTGCCACAAGTGGCACGCGGAGCCATTTGTCAGGGCACGTGAGGCGCTGCCCTGTTAGCTGGCCAGCGCGCATGCGCATGCTAGCCAGCTGAGTTCACCTTTTTAAAAGCTATTTTTCGCCTTTCCCAGGCTTCAGAGGCTTTATAGGAGCCTGGAGAGGGCGAAAAGAGCCCCACCCCGGCGTTCCGAAGGCTTCAGGGAATCCTCCGGATGGTCCCTGAAGCCTCCGGAGGGCCTCCGGGGGGGGCGGGGAGGTTGTTTTCACCTATAAAGCCTCTAGAGCCTGGGGAGGGTGAATAAAACATGTAAAAATTGGAGGGTTGCACGTTGTGCGTGAATGCGCACTGGAGGGTCACGCGTTGCATTATGGGTGCGGCATGCCCGCACACAACACCCCTGTGCTCCCCCCACTTGTGGCACGCGAGCCAAAAAAGGTTCGCCATCGCTGCCCTATACCATTTCAGACAAATGGCTGTCCAGTCTCTTCTCGAAAGCCTCCAGTGATGGAGCAACCACAACTCCTGAAGGCAACCCATTCGATGGGTTGATTGTTCTCACCGTTAGGAAATTTCTCCTAAGTTCTAGGTTGCTTCTTTCCTTAATTAGTTTCCACCCATTGCCTCTTGTCCCACCTTCAGCTGCTTTGGAAAATGTTTTGATCCCCTCATCCTTGTAGCAGCCCCTCAAATATTGGAAACTCCCTCATATCCCCTAAGTTCTTTCTTTCACTAGACAAGACATACCAAATTCCTGTAGCTTTTCTTCATATGTTTAGCCTCCAACTTCTTTTGTTTTGTTTTTTTTAACAAAAGCTTCTTGCTAACTTCTGATTTACATTCAGCTCTTTTATCTTGGGCTCTTTTCTTCACAAGCAGGAGCACTGCCCTGTCCCACCCAACCTCAGAAAATGTGCTGTCCATATTAGGCAGTTAAACACTCTGATCCTCTCACCTCCTGGGCTGCCCCTCTGCTCCAAAGGAGACTTGACTCAGAGGGGTCTCATTCCTGTGCTAAGACCCCCCCCTTTGGATTCCTCTTCCCCTGCTTTAAACTCTCAGCAGGATCTGAGACATGAAAAAGTGGTAAACATCTTTGGGCCAAGAAGGTAAGAGGGCTGAGGTCAGCTCACAAGGTGAAGGGTTTAACTAGGAGAAAGTCTAGAGGGAGCAAGAGTGAAGAACATTCCATAAAACATTCCGTAGACGTTGCATAAAATTATATGGAGGTGACCTTAACTGGTGAGAGAGAATCATCTTTCCCAGTGAGGATCTGGGGTCTCTTCTCCAAATCAAATAGCTCATCTCTCACCTCAATGCAAGTTGATAATGCAAGATTCGTAAGCACAACATGCTACTAGAGCAAAAGCTCCGATAGGTAACCCCAAGGTGAGCCAAGATTTTTCTCTTCCTATCCTCCCATTGATCGTTTAACCCAGTTCTTTATAGCCTTGTTTCTCTGTGGGGCATTTTATTTCATGTTGACCTCACTGGCAGAATTCTTTCAATGTGCTTGTGCACTGCATCCCCTTCCTTCAAGGTCTTAACTTTGGAACTCAGTAGCTCACACTGGGTGTCTCCTTTCCTAAACTTCCCTTTGGTTTTCTAATATCCCTCTGCAGGGACAGTTATGAATGGGGAGAGAAAAAGGACAACTTTTATCAGTCTTTGCTTTGAAGGGTCATGTTTAGGCCTTTTAATAGATATTTTATTGCATATTCCTCAGTACAGATCATTCCAGCACAAACTGAGGATTTTTTTGCCATAGAGCTTTGTATGTCGTTTGTAACGTGGTCATTTTTTTCTTCCATTCCAGCTTCATTCCTTCTTTCAAAACTCTCAGTTTTATAATAATTGCATCAATGGAGTATATTTAGATCAGAATGGAGACCTGGTGGCAGACCTGGACATTATGCATTGGATTATTTTACCTAATATATCTATCAACAAAGTGACATTTGGAAGTCTAGAAAGAGAGGGAAACCAAGATTTCAAGTTGATGATCCACCAGAATGCTACTGCAGTGATGGAAATGCTAGACAAGGTGGGGGAAAGACTTTATTCAACCCTTTCTGAAGGTCTCACCAAGAGGATTGCAGAATTGGGGCAGGGATGTCATTTCAGTTTTCCCAGAGAAGAAACATCTTCTTTGGTTACATGTTCAGCTGTCTGAGAAAAATATCCTTACTTCCAGTTAGTAGTCTATCAATGTCTGTGGGGGAGCAAGACTTAAATCATAGGGCAACATTATTTCCTTCTCCAAAGCAGAGAATCCTTCCAACTTTCCCTTGAGTATGTACATGACAAGAGTAACAAAGATGATTAAGGGATTGGAGGCTCAACTGTATCATCAACGGTTGTGGAAACTGGAAATGCCAATTCAAATGAAAACAAAGATTAGGGGTGACATAATAGCAGTCTCCCAATATTTGGGGGCTCTCACAGAGAAGGTCTCAACCCATTCTCCAAATCATCAGCAGACAAGGAAAGAAGTGACAGATGGAAGCTGACCAAAGAGAGATCCAAGCAAGCAAGACTTAAGGAGAAATCACCCATCAGTAAGAACACTTAATCAGTGGAACATCTGGCCTAGAGAAGTGGTGGGTGCTCCACCACTGGAGGGTTTTAAGAAGAAATTGGACAGCCATTTGTCCATAATGGTATAAGGTCTCCTGCTTGAACAAGGAATTATACTTGAGGACCTCTTCAAAGTTAGCAAAGATAAGCCTTGAACTGGAGAGCTCCAAACATTTCCTTTTACTTCTTTTGGAAAATACAATAATTCATTTGTGGATTTTTTAAAATTGTCCCCTCTCTGCCCAGCCCTTCCCTCCTTCCAGATGTGTGGAAAGCTGTCCTCCTGGATTCATGAAGGTGGCTCAGGAAGGGAAGCCCATCTGCTGCTACAATTGTCGCCCATGTGCAGAAGGAACCATCTCCACCATTGAAGGTGAGTGACAGCAGGAGAAAGTCTTTTTGGGAGGACGATAATGCTGACATTTTCCATGAACATTTTTTTTACTGTGGTTGACATTCCATGGGTTCTTCTAGAGGCTCTTCTTTAGATCCATTGTCTCACTCCTGACCTAAAAAGAGGAGAGGAGGAGAGGAGAGGAGAGGAGAGGAGAGGAGAGGAGAGGAGAGAAACTAACTTCCTTCTTGACCTTTTGCAAAGTTGTTGTTGCTTATAGAAAATAGAGGAAAGCATTTTAATATTCTCATTCCATATCCAATTCACCTTCACCTCCACCTAATGTTTCTTTGCTCCATGGCAAAAGGGCTAATTATCCAATTCATCTGGCATAAACTACATTAAGCAATCTCTCACATGTCTTCATCCCATTATAAACTGAATTCTATTGCTGCCTTAAGACATTGACAAAAGGCTGGGCTCCAATTTTCAAGAGGTTCAGCAGTGAAAAGGTAAAATGGTAGAACTTCCTTCCTTCCTTCCTTCCTTCCTTCCTTCCTTCCTTCCTACCTACCTACCTACCTACCCACCTACCTACCTACCTACCTACTTACCTACCTTCTCTCTCAACATTCATTGATGAAATGGTGACAACAAAAAAGAAAAGACATATTTAGCTGTTCTAGCTGGAGAGAAATGAAGATACACATACTGTCTACACCAACACAGTTATTCACACCAAAAATAATGTTACCCAAACAATGCATTTGATTAAAGGACATGTTAAAGGAACTTTAAATCTTGCTCTTTTTCAGATGCAGACAAATGTACCAAATGTCCAGAAGATCAACATCCAAACACCAAGCGAGTTCACTGTATCCCCAAGATTAAAAGTTATCTTTCTTACAAGGAAAATCTGGGGCTCATCCTGACTTCCATTGTTTTCCTCCTCTCTTTAACCACAGGCTTTGGCTTGGGGATCTTCATTAAATTCATGGAAACCCCAATTGTCAAAGCCAACAACCGGGACCTCTCCTACATCCTCCTGGTCTCCCTCCTGCTTTCCATCTTGACCTCCTTCCTGTTCATTGGCCGGCCAAGGAGGGTGACCTGCCTCCTCCGACAAACAGCCTTCAGCATTGTCTTTTCCATTGCCATTTCTTCCATCTTGGCCAAAACGATCACAGTGGTGTTAGCCTTCTTGGCCACAAAACCAGGGAATAAAGTTCAGAGATGGTTGGGGAAGAGCTTGGCCAACTCCATTGTCGTTTCTTGCTCTGGTCTCCAAGTTGTCATTTGCATCATCTGGATGGGCACTTTCCCCCCATTCCCTGACTCTGACATGCGCTCCCAACCTAGAGAGATCATCCTACAATGCAACGAAGGTTCTGTCACCATGTTTTATGTTGCCCTTGGGTACATGGGCTTCTTGTCTGCTGTCTGCTTCACGGTGGCTTTCCTGGCCAGGAATCTGCCTGGGGCCTTCAATGAAGCCAAGCTGATCTCCTTCAGCATGCTGGTCTTCTGCAGTGTCTGGGTGTCCTTTGTGCCTGCCTACCTGAGCACCAAGGGGAAGTACACAGTGGCTGTTCAGGTCTTCTCCATCTTGGCCTCCAGTGCTGGACTGCTGGGCTGCATCTTCATCCCCAAGTGCTACATAATTATTTTTAGGCCAGATCTGAATACCAAAGAACATCTCATGTCAAAATAAAATAGAAAAAAACTTTTTACAAATTCATTATTTTTTCAAAAATGGCATTTTACAGTCTCAATTAACAGGTTTAGATTCATTTAACATTTATTTATTGAATTTATATGCTTTCCGTCTTTAGTTTTATTTAAGCTTTATTTGATTTATAGACCGCCCCCTCTCCCCGGAGGGACTTGGGGCGGTGTACAGACATCTCATTAAAAAACCGTATACAAAAATAAATACCCTTAAATTCCCATAAAATTGAATTAAACAATAGGCTGTACAAAATAATAAAAATTAAAAACAACCTAAAACCCACCCCTAAAAATTTAAAATACAGACTTGCCTAAAGATGACTCTATGAAGCTTACAATCAATAAAAACAAGTGAAACTTTAAATCATTCAAAGAATAAATAGTATCACTAAAATTGTTTTAAAATCGATAAAGGAGGGAAGCGGTGAGGAGGAAGATGCACAGGTAGAATAGATATCCCTCCTATTCCTAAAGCTACTCCCATTCCTATTCTTCTGTGTTCCTAAACAGACCAATAATAATATATGAAGTCTTATTTTTAGTCTTGATAATGTCAGTAAAGTCAGTTTCCAGATGAATGAGTCTTTCCAGTAAGGAAATGGAGATATAAGGGATGTAGCTTTGCAGCTCCTATTGACCTGTGGGAAGTTTTATCAGAACATTCCCACAGCAATCCCTGAATCTGATGATGAAAAGACTCCTTAGAACTAAGACCATTTTTCTGAAGATAACAGAAGGGCAAGAAATAATCTGAGATTTCTTATCTTATTATTTATGTACGTATAACCCATTTTCTCCTCCTGTTTTGCATCATTTCACCCTCTTTTGTGCAATGTATACATATTTATATATTTGTATTAAACAAATGTATAAGGCTGCCACATTCACTCATAAGTTCCACTGAGCAGATTACAACTTTAACATTCACAATATTAAAAGCTCATTAAAATCCCACAGCAGTATGAGTGGGATATGAGTGGAGGATGTGAATGTATCCCTTTGTCAGAGGGAATTTCTCTCTGTTGTGGACAAGATCCACTCCCAGTATGTAACATGTAATAAAAACTGCCCTGATTGGTCACTTTGGGTCCAGTGTATTGATTCTACAGAAACTCGTGTCAGAAATGGGATTCAAAATTTGTGATCTGTGACCAGGGATGAGAGCAGGGCACCCAATGTGTTGTGGTGAGTTTGATCCCATGTCCTTTCCTTCTGCCAGAAAGGGCACCATTTAGGAGTTTGTTTAAGGCAACAAATTGGGTCTAAAATCCATTTTCTTGAGGGAGGTTTCTTAAATGTATGTGGCCCCTTTTTCATTCCAGTTCACAGCTTTCCTGCAGAGAGCTCAACTGAGCAATGACTGGAGGAGTCTGACGAGGGGTATTTGACTTTGGAGGAGTAATAGTGATTCTTCTATATGGAGCAGAAATTGGCCCTGAGGCTCAGTTCAAACCAGAGGTGGGATTCAGCAGGTTCTGACCAGTTCTGGAGAACCGGTAGCCCAAATTTTGAGTCGTTCAGAGAACCGGTAAATACCACCTCTTACCCCATCTATTCTCTGCTGCCCGAGTCCCAGCTGATTGGGAGGAAATGGGATTTTGCATTAACCTTCCCCTGGAGTGAGGTGGGAATGGAGATTTTTCAGTATCCTTCCTCTGCCCACCAAACCATGCCCACAGAACCGGTAGTAATAATTTTGGATTCTTACCACTGGTTCAAACTCCACTTTTATCCTGCTGTCCCACTGAAAGAAGTTGCCTTAGCTACTACTGGCAAGGAGGGCAATGGAAAACCAACTGCCTTTGAATCAGAATACAGTTGGGAGGGACCTTGGAGGTCTACTAGTCCAACCCCCTACCCAAGCAGGAGATCCTATACCATTTCATACGAGTGTCTGTCCAGTCTGTTCTTCAAAGCCTCCAGTGATGAAGCATTGACAATGTCTCAAGGCAAGCTGCTCCATTGGTTAATTGTCCTCACTGTTAGGTTGTTTCTCCTCAATTCCAGGTTGCCTCTCTCCTTCATTAGTTTCCATCCATTGCTTTCTCTCCTGCCCTCTGGTGCTTTGGAAAATAAATTGCCCCCCTCTTCTTCATGGCAGCCTCATTTGACTTGATTCAAAAATGGTTTGAATCATATCCTCTTTGTCCAAGAGGATGGAAGGAACATTAAAAAAAAGTTGCCTGGACAAATGAGTAGAAATAATTGGGTGGAGGTGGATAGATGTTCTTCCCATCAGAAGCTCAACTTCAAAGACAAGCTAAAGATGTCTCCCTATGAGGTTGTCTGTGGGGGACCCATGGCTTTAGACTCTGAATTGATTCCCATCCCAGAAGGTTGTCTTCATCCTGACCCATGGTCAAGTTCCTTACTCCTATACAATCCTTTCAATGGGAGCAGCACCTGACCCAAGCTGGAGTCAGACTTCATCAGGACCAGAAAGGGATACCTGACACAGCAGCCTATGAGCAGCTGCAGGCAGGAGATTGGGGGCATCACAATGTGGGTCAGAGAAAGAAGAGTCTGTCTGCAAGGTGGAAAGGCCCATATCTGGTGCTATTAGTTGCTCATAGCAGTGCCAGGTTTGGAGGCCTGACCTTCAGAGTTCATCTGAGTCCCCTAAGGATCCCTCCAGCTCCAGAAAACGCAGACCAACAAAGGCATCGTTCCAGGTTCCCAGGAAGTGAGTAGAAGAATGAAGAAGGTGAAGCTTTGACTACGAAATCTTGAAGAGCTATGGAGATGAGTGTTGATGGACTTAAGTCTTTGCAATAGATCAGCTTTGATATTCAGGCTCTTACAATGAATGCATTTCTTTTGCTTTACTGTATTCTTACACTTTTCCTCTTTATTTTCGGTCTATCAGCAAAGCAATGGCTCCGCTAAAAGTTTCCCCTCTGATGGCCAATGCATAATTCAGTCATCAAGGTATAAGATGAAGAAGCCACTGGACTGGCTGCCTACCAATTGCTCCCATTTAACTTGAAACCTTTGTGTCATTCTACCTGGGGAATATTTTTGTGCTAGCAAGATAACAAACTGAGATTTTGTGCTCAAAACACTCTTTCTAGGGGCACAGGAGCAGTTGTTGGATGAGCTCATATTATTTCTCAGTTGGCCCCAATGCATAAGCCACCCAGCCTTAACTCTCTAGGGAAAACCCTTTTCTATGTTGAGTCTACTCCCACTCAAGCACAGGTGGATCAACCAAGCACTCTACAGGGGGGAAACCAAGGGCAATCTGCAGGGGAGTAACTGAGTATGACTGCTTCGTTATCATGAGAAGAACACATGTCTTTTCTTATCACCAATTGAAAACTGCACACATGTAACAGAAATGGTCCCTGTCCCAATTCAACCACGCTCACCAAAGGGATGGTACTTGCTGTGTGGAAACTGTGCCATCTCCTATTTTCTGCCAGATGCTTCAGGAGGCTCCCTGTGCCACAGGGCACTTGTTCTCTTTTCATGCAATGCCAGTTGATCAAAACTACACTCCTCACGAACCCAAGGAAGTGTGCAGGAACATCAAACTCATTGGGGGCTTTCCATGGGACAGTAGAATTGTGATGACCTTATGGGGTAATTAAACGCAGAGACGCTTATGGGCTTGCTATCTCCATAATTGGCTCAACAGTCATAGCAGCCCATTTCTACCTCAATAGTAGAAACGTGGCTTGTTTAGTAATAAAAGTATGAACCAAACTTCAAATGCTCCTGCTCTCCTGAACGAAGATTAGGAACAGCCAAGAACAGCAATTTTGAAGAACATCTTGGCCATTGACTTTCTGTGGTGATTGTGAGGAGTTTCCAGATCCTCAAACTATGGCCCATTGGCTGGATTCGGCCTTTAAAATCAAAGTATTCAGCCTGCAGATTGGTGGGATTCAGCCCCTCCCCTCGCCCCGTCCCTCACCATTGGCTTTATCTTCCAGTGAGCATCTACTCCAGCTACACTTCTGGTTAGTTATTTCACTGGTTGAGCTGCACTTCTGATCACACGGCTGCTGCCCGAAGGTAAGGCCGGAGGGTGCTGGGGAGGACCAGCTGACTGAGGGGTGATCTCTCCAGTGCAGCCACATGATCCAGGGCCGGTGTGTGAGTAGGAGAGGGGCTGCTGCTGGCTTGAAAAGCAGTTCTGCTGCCAGCCTGTAAATCAGTGCTTTAAAAGTCTTTAAAAATGCTTTAAAAGCAGCCTTTTCGGATGTTTTTCACAGTCATATGATCCAGGGCCGGTGGGTGAGTAGGGGAGGGGCAAGTACAGCAGGGACAAAGGCAAATGGAACACTCAATTTGCCACACCCACCCAGTCACATAACCACCTAGCCACACCCACCCAGTCACATGACCACCTAGCCGTGTTCACCCAGCCAGTCCGGCACCTCAAACATCTGAGGGACCATGAATCGCCCCCCTGTTTAAAAAGTTTGAGGACCCCTGCTTTAAACTCACAAACAATTCCTTGCAAATAAAAGTTACCATGCAGGATTTGGAAGATCCAGCTAAGCGAATCACACAACAATCATTCCAGGAGTTTCTAGAATTGGATGATCTCAGCTTGCCTGGGACAGGTGGGCTATGAAACCTGGCTCTAGAATTCCCAATTCTCCTGGCTGCCATTATCCTATTGCTCTGCTCAGGGCAATGTTTAGGACTTTTGAGTTATTGTTCCCAGGAGAGTGAAAGGCTAAACCCTGTTCTCTTGGGAGATCCATATGGTGACCCCCTTGAGGTCAAATGGGGAGACAGGACTGTGGGAAAAATCAGGTCTTAGATAAATGGAATTGACTCAATCAAGTTGCCATAAAGCAATATAAGGCCAATGTTTGTTACCTCAATACAACAATCCCAATGATTTGCAATGGAAAATGCTTTTTTTTTGGGGGGGGGTGGCATTATCAAAGTGGCTCCTTCTTTTGATTTAGGTTTTCTTCCCTGTTTTATTGCTCATTTGTTTTTGTTTTTTGTTTGCCTTAGTCCTTCCTTCCCTGAAGGAAACAGGCAGAAGAAGGAACCCGAGCTCACTTAGGTATAGTAAGTTGACACCCTTTACCCCTGAATTGTTATATCTGTGCGCTTACATCATTTGTTTCTTATGTCTTAATCTCTCCTGTCATTTTGAGATGATATGAATACAACTCTATGTTCTGTGGGGCCTTCTCTCCATGTTATTTGAGGGACCCCCACCAGAGCATGGAAATAAACAGTGCAGTAACAGTTCATTACTTGTTTTGTGTCCTACATCCCATTCCACAAGCAGTAAAATACTGAACACCGGAAGGTACCAGAGAATAGAGGAATTTTCCCTCCTTTAAGACATATAATTTATTTCCACTGTCAGCTGTCAGAGGTCACACTCTAACTACAGGCATTCAAGATGGGTGAGGATTTTCCCTTCAATCCTCTTCCTTTTCCCCAGAGGTCTGGATGGAGGAAGGGAGGGAGCAAGGAGAGCAAATAGGGCAGTAGCTGCTCCCCCACAGTTGGGTCTCTTCAGAACTGAAGGAGCTCAGAGGAGGGGCAGGTTCGACCCTGAGGACACCTTTTCCGTTATTATATAGTGGTAGAAGTGGGATATTGAACACTTGGGTGTAAATAGGGAATCAAGAGGTTTTTTCCTTTAAAAAAATCCTCTGAAAATCACCAAAATCACATACCAACCACAGGTCTTTATCCCTCCACTAAAAACTGGCAATGGTGGACAGGCTAGGTAGTGCTAGGACGGTCACACAGCTGACAAGAGACAAAGACTACCAGTATGCCAACCCTTTCAGAAAGGCTCAGGCTCTGAAGATCTCTGCTACAGAAGATTCCTCACCAGAAGGCAGAAAGTCTGTTCAGCACCTTAGCCCAGAGAAGCTGGAATGGGAGGCTAAGAGAGAGGAACCCATGAAAAGGGTGAAAGTTGATCTGGAGCTTAACTGAAGGGAGATTGATGAGAAAGAGCACCAAAGCCAAATAAGTTGCAAGACCGCATCATCCACACTAACCGTTCTCCTCCCAATAGAACCAGACCTTGGGGGAATTGAAATGCCAATTCTGAAAGAATCACGAAGGAGGTGAGGTTGAGATCTTCCTAGCTAACTCTGAAGATACCTACCACGCTAAAAGCAGTCAAAAACTGAGGATATGGTTCATATATCTCCTCTCTTAAAGGATTGCTTAAGCCAGATATTGGCTAACTTGTGTGCTGAGGAAAAGAAGGGCTACCAATTGGTGTAAAATACAAATATTAACCGTTAACTTATTTTATGGTTTGATTATTTATTGTTATATTATTATTACATTGATTAAAATAAATATTTTAACTCATTCAGTTTTAAATAACATCAGTTGTCAAAACCCTCCCTCGTTCATCAGGAGCCGAATGAAAGCCCCGAGGCATTTTACACCAGGCTCATTGAAGCCTATCAAATGTACACTCCCATAGATCCCACTTCGCCTGAAAATGCTCGCATGTTGGCTGTGGCTTACATTTCCCAAAGTGCCTCGGACATACGTCGTAAGCTTCAAAAGCTAGAAGGTGCCTTGGGCAAGCCCATGAGTGAGCTAGTGGAAGTGGCACGCAAGGTGTTTGTTAACAGGGAAGCTATGGAGGAAAAGAAGAAGGAGTCCAAAATGCAACGCAAGGCTGAACTTCTGGCAGCTGCCATCATGACACGGCCATCATGAGAAGGCAGAATGAGAGAAAGGGAGAGTGGAGGGCCCTTGGGACGCAATCAATGTGCTTACTGTCATCAACATGGACACTGGAGGGACGAGTGCCCCCAAAAGGCTAGGGATGGTGCAGGGGGACCAGCAAGAGGATCTGGACGACCCAGACCACCTAGAGACCCTCGTCTCCGCCCCACTAACCGGGGGCGCGGAGGCAGAAGAGGCTTCCTTCCCCCTGCCCCCCTTATGCAGTTGGGCCACTTAGAAGAGGAGGACTGAAACCGACCGGGTTCCAGCTGCCTCCCTGAACCTATGGTCCGTATTAAAGTTGGAGGCACAGAAATCCCCTTCCTCGTTGACACGGGTGCTACACGCTCCGTGCTCACCAAACCCCTGGGCCCCCTCTCTAATCAATCTATCAACATCCAAGGGGCCACGGGAGGCCCTCAGAAACGTTCACTCCTACAGCCCCTGCTTTGCAAGACGGGAGGACAGTCCATTCTTCATCAATTTGTGTATTTGCCCGAATGCCCACTCCCCTTGTTAGGCCGAGACTTACTTTGCAAGCTACGTGCTCAGATCTTCTTTACTGAAGATGGGGAGATGGATCTCAAATATGGGCGGGTGAATTTGGAAGTGCCCCGGGAGGAGGCTTGGAGAATTATGACCATCATGCAAGTACCAGGAGAAAAGTGGCGTGAATTCAAGGTCCCTGAATTATGGGCAGAGGACAACCCCCCTGGCTTTGCAGCTCATCACCCACCTATCATAGTGGAAGAGCTCCCCTTTAAAAATCCTGTCAGGATTCGTCAAAGACCCTACCCTAGACCCATAGTGGCAGCCATCCAAGAGGTCATTGATCTGTATTTGGACAATCATATCTTGTTCCCACTGATTCCAAATGGAACACCCCGATTTTGCCTATCCCTAAGGGCGAGGGTCGCTTTCGCTTAGCACAAGACCTACGCCCCGTGAATTTGGCTACAGTCACCATACATCCAACTGTTCCAAACCCATATGTACTGTTGGGTCTGATTCCTCCAACTGCTAAGTGGTTCTCCGTCATTGACCTGAAAGATGCCTTCTTTTCCATCCCCATACATCGCAAGAGTAGACACCTGTTTGCCTTTGAGTGGGAAAGCCCTGTCACTGGTCGCAAGCAACAGTACACCTGGACTCGCCCCCCCCCCAAGGTTTTAAGAACTCCCCCACTCTGTTTGGAGAAGCCCTGGCCAAAGACCTTGAGTCATTACAAATCCCCCAGCCTGATGTATTGCTTCAATATGTAGATGACTTGTTAGTCACCGGACACAATCAGGAGCACTGTCACAAAAACACATCAGCTCTGTTGAATTTGCTAATGGAGAGGGGATACAAGGCTTCTAGGAAGAAGGCTCAGTTAGTCCAAACAGAGGTCAGATATTTGGGCTATGATATACAACAAGGCCAAAGGGCATTGGGGCATGAACGGAAAGAGGCCATTTGCCAATTACCAATCCCCAGGAATCGCAAGGAATTGAGAGGTTTCCTGGGGGCAGCAGGTTTCTGTCGCATTTGGATCCCTAATTTTGCCCTATTAGCTAAGTCATTGTATGATGCCACAAGAGGACATGAAAAAGAGCCTATGCAATGGGGAAAAGAGGAACAGGCCAGTTTCTTGCAGCTTAAGCAGGCTCTTACCCAAGCACCCAGCTTGGGCCTTCCGGATTTGGACAAGCCTTTTCATTTGTTTGTGGACACTAAACAGAACATGGCTGTGGGAGTGTTAACTCAGAAATTTGGTACCTGGCACCGTCCTGTGGCCTATCTGTCCAAACAGTTGGACCCTGTAGCAAAAGGATGGCCTGCTTGCCTTAAAGCTGTTGCTGGCACGGCCCTCCTTACCCACGAGGCCAATAAATTGACCTTTGGCCAGGACCTGAACATATACACCCCACATGCCCTTAAGGCTGTCTTGGACCGAAAAGGCCATCAATGGCTCACAAATCCACGGATGCTCAAATACCAAGGCCTGATTACTCATAATCCTGCTGTCACATTGATTCAATCTCACGCCCTCAACCCGGCTACTCTTTTACCTGAACCGGATGCCCAGACCACACATGATTGTCTACAAACCATTGCTGAGACCTATACCAGTCGCCCCGACTTGAAGGATGAGCCCCTCCTTCGCCCTGATGCTTCTCTGTACACAGATGGCACCAGTTTTCTTCACGAAGGAACCCGCAAGGCCGCCTATGCAATCGTTACGCTTGAGGAGGTATGGGAAGCAGAGCCCCTTCCCCCAGGCACCAGCGCTCAGTTGGCTGAGCTCCATGCTCTCACATGGGCTCTGGAACTGGCACAAGGCCTCCGGGTCAACATCTACACAGACTCCAAATATGCTTTCCTCACTGTACAGGTCCATGGGGCTCTCTACAAAGAAAGGGGGCTCATCACAGCAGGAGGAAAAGATATCAAATATGGCCCACAGATTCTGAGGTTATTGGACAGTGTCTGGGCACCTAAGGAAGTGGCCGTTATGCATGTAAGGGGACATCAGAGAGGCACCACAGACACTGAACGAGGCAACAATAAAGCTGACCGCACGGCCCATGCCGCCGCTCTCCGCCCTACAAAATTACAAGCCACATGCCTTACCTTGTGGACCCCGGACCCATACCATCCACCTTCATATTCGAACCAAGAAATCCAACAGGCCATGGCCATAGGAGCCCACCTTCAAGAAGGATGGTGGGTTTTACCTGACAACAGAGTTTTTGTTCCTCAACACTTGGCATGGGAAGCAGTTACCTCCCTTCATAGGAACCTACACCTGGGGAAGACTGCCCTACAAAATGCTTTGGCCAGAGAAGTCTACATTGAGTACCTCCCTAGTATGGCAGTTAGTGTGTGTGCCAGATGTCAAATTTGTGCTGCCAATAATCCTTGACAAGGTCCTTCTCTGCCCCAGGGACACCAACCAAGGGGATCCTATCCTTTTGACCACTTAATGATTGACTTTACCGACATGCCTAGGTCAGGCCCATACAACGCCATGTTAGTCTTAGCATGCACTTATACTGGCTGGCCTGAATGTGTCCCCATTAGGACGAAGAAGGCCTTCGAGGTGACACGCGCCCTCATGTGTCTCATAATCCCTCGTTATGGCCTCCCGTCCCGTATTTCTTCTGATAATGGCCCAGAATTTATTCATAAGGCCACGCAAAACGTGGCTTCTATCTTAGGGATCACCTGGAAGCTGCATTCGTCGTTCCACCCACAATCTGGCGGTTTCATAGAACGACGGAACCGCACTATTAAGGACAAGGTCGCTAAGATTTGCCAAGAAACCCACCTTAAGTGGCCAGATGCCCTGCCTATGGCTCTCTTGGCGGTTCGTTGTGCTCCGAGCAAGGGTCTTGGTCTCTCGCCCTTCGAGCTGTTGTATGGGCGGGTCCCCAACCTCTTGGCCCCTAATTTGCACCCGACCGCTCAGATAGCTGACTCCATTAAAATTAAACAATTGCAAGCCCTGAATGCCATTGTCCTCCAATTGCAAAAATATGTATTGTCCTGTCGGCCACATGTTGTTGCCACTCCGGTCCATTTCTTCCACCCTGGCCAGGAGGTCTGGGTCAAGGACTGGAAAAAGGAACCATTGGGCCCCAAGTGGAAAGGACCATCTACTGTTGTCATATGTTCTCCCCTTGCTGTTAAGGTTGCTGAAATCAAATCGTGGATCCATTGGTCACGAGTTAAGTTGGCAGCACCTTCCCAGTGGCACGCAGCCAGCGACCCTCACAATCCCTTGAAGCTTACTCTGTGTCGCCATCGTGACCCCGACCTGAGGACTGTCACCTCTCCTGACGACACTCGGGACGCTGTCTCTCTACGGACAGGTGACCAACGCTCTTCACCCCCTGCAGGTGATCTATCAGGCACGATCACCCATCGCACGGGCAACTTACGACGTCTCCCGTGGACTCTTCGCTCATCCCGTCGCTCCAAATAGCTCGATGGAGGCCACCCAGCGCCTGCGCCAAACAGCCTGGATCAGATGAGGCCTTATGCCCACCGTCTGGGTGGTAGTCATCCTTCTCTTTATCTCTATTGCAATCAACTCTATGTATTTGTACCGGCTTTTGCATGCCCAGGACCATCCTCTGGTCCTGCCGGAGGGATTCCCCGAGTCGGTTGATCCTCCAACAGGGGGGAATGGGACACGCCCCGTATACGAAACTATGGGACCAGGCCCCTTTCCACCCTGTGGGGAGTGTTTTGTGTACGGTCCAGGGGGAAAACAATTCCTTCATAGTGATTCTTGGTTTCCCGAATGCCATAGGGAGGAAGGGCTCTCCCCTTGTGAGTATGAAAAGATTAATTTTTGGCAATGCAGAATAGACCCCAATGGTACACAATGGGCCCCCAATGATATTTACAACTCATCCATTATGTGCCACTTGCTAAGGCTCACTCAGGCGCCAATTTCTGGTATCAGACATACCAGACACAAACGAGCAAAAGTCACATCTACTAGTAAGGAATCCACTAAAGAGGACCTCCAGACCCTTCCGAAACACATGTCAGCCTGGTTGACCAATTTCATGAGTAACCACGCGCAAGAGGCGAAGGAATTTGACAAAAACAAAAACACCCGAGTTAAAACCACCCCCACAAACAAATTTAAGACCCCCCAGGGAAATACCAGTATACACATTACCGAGGGGGAACATACAGGTCCACCAGACAGGGCCTCAGTTGATGAGGTCAAGAGAGCTTGGGCTAACTCAAATCTAACAGTTATACCCAAGGAGCTCCCCCAGTGCACCTCATGCATGACGGGCCAAGGTAAAAATATTTTTAAGTTTAAATTGGGCCTGCCCCAAGAGTGCAGCACTTCACTTGAAACTGCTTCACTGCCGGACTGCACCTTTGGGAAGGATCACCCTCAGGTAAAAATATGTAAGGGTCGGGCTGGCGTTAGAAACTGTACTCAGGTCCCCCTAAAGCCTCAGGTATACAAAAGATGTCAGGGTTCCACCGGTATCATCTGCTACCTTCCAAAATCCCAAGGTTTGGACAGCTGCACACCTTGCATGAAAAAGGCATGGGTAGGGGCTCGCACCATTGAAACTCTGGTCTACCACACTGAGGCCCCTCCAAATTGTGTACCACAGGCCACCGGGTGCACCTCCAATGGCACCATGTACAGTTACTGTTTGCAGGGAACTGATTTGGTGTGCTATAACCCAGAACTCCCTATGCGGATGAATGTTTCTGTTTGGGCAGGCCTCAGCCTCACCTCTCAGGAACACTCATGGCTCTATTACCTAAACTCTACAGTAGCCCTGAAGCAGGGAACACAACCCCTGACTGTTGTCTTTGATGTGTGCGCTGCCATGGACAAAGTGGTCCATATTACCTGTGGGGACAGTAGCTGGAGAAATGTATATCAATCTGCACATAAATACCTATGTCCAAGGAATCTGGACCCTCACAAGGGCAATCCTGATGACTTCAGCCCTTGTGAAAACCGAATGGTATGTACAGGTTGGGATTGTGTATGTAAATACACAGGCCAGGGAACACACTCTGGTTGTCCGCACATTGCCAAGTTTGAAAGGATCCCCGGTAGTAATCTGGTATCTATCCAGGTGTCTCGAGACCACCCCCCTCAGGTTAGTTATGGTATTGGAATTGAGGGGTCAGGAAGGGATCCTGTTACCTATATTACCATTCGCCTCCAGACTAAGAACTATGGGGAAATAAAGTCTCTTGGATGGTCAGTTTATGACAACCTTTGAGAGTTGGAAGAACCTCTCCCCCTAAGTACTAAGGCAGTCAATTTGTTTGTGGAAATGGCCGAGGTCGTTGCAAAGTCCCTCTCAGTCAAAAATTGCTTTGTGTGTGGTGGAACCAATATGGGAGAACAGTGGCCATGGGAAGCTTTGGAAACTAGCCCCGAAGTATATAACAACATGAGTCGAGATGGCAATATCACTACCAGAACTGATCCATCGGGCATAGTCTGGACACTCACCACAAACTTGGTGGGACGAAATTGCTTTGTCCGGAATGGATCATTCCCGGTGGGCCACCTGATTTGCCTAGGTACATGGGATGTCAGTTATACTAAATGGACATCGCCATCTAATTTGCCAGCCCCTCCAAAGTTCAATAGCACTTTCCTCCCTTTCATCAGCTCCAGTCCTGAGTTTCCGGGCCCATGGGTTGCCCCTGCAAATATGTATTGGATTTGTGGCAACACTGCCTATGAGGTCTTGCCACCGTATTGGTCTGGGTCATGCATTTTGGGGTGGATAAAACCCTCTTTTTTCCTACTCCCCATCCAAAAATGCCAAGTCTTAGGGGTCCCTCTGTATGAACACATAGGGCTTCAAAGAAAGAAAAGAGACTCAGAGCATGCATTTTCCAACTTCCCCTGCAAAGAACTGGCCCAATACGAAGAACAAACATTCTGGGATTCGGAACGTATTGTTTGCACCTATGGGAAAGCCACCTGGGCTGAGGATGGGTCCTGGGGGTATCGCACTCCTATATATATGCTGAATCGCATCATTAGGCTCCAGGCAGTGTTGGACCTAGCAGGTGAGAGGATTGATAAGTCACTTAACCTTTTGGCCTCAACAGCAGATAAACTAAGGACAGCTGTATATCAAAACCGACTGGCCCTGGACTATCTGCTGGCCAAAGAAGGTGGGGTGTGTGGTAAATTTAACCTTACCAACTGTTGTCTCCAAATAGATGAAACTGGCTCAGTTATAAAGCAATTGACCACTGAAATGAGGCAACTCACTCACTTTGAGGGACAGGATTGGAAGGGGTTTGATTTCTCCTCAGCCTTTGGGTCTTGGTTTCCTAAACTCCCTGGGTTGCAAGCAATAGTGGCCTTGATTGGCCTAATTGCTGCTGGGTGTGTTATTTTACCTTGCATCCTCCCTATTTTTGTGAGAAACATTAGTAACAGTCTTTCACTTCTGGTCGATAAAAAGGCCTCTGTAAAGGCCTTAGCTCTGCGTGACTTGGAAGGTGAGTATGTCACCTTGCTCCAGCAAGAAAAGGAGGAGCCCCCCCTCTGGCGTCCTTGGGATGATTCCAATGGTGCTTATGAAACTCCCCAGTAAGCTATCACATACAGGTGAAGTTTCAACAGGGGGGAATGAGGCAGCAGGTAAACAACCCCCTCATCTGAAGGGTATAGGAGCCCCCAGACTCCTTGATAGACTCCCTGATAA
The DNA here is from genome assembly GCA_029890345.1 of Natrix helvetica helvetica. Taxonomy (NCBI): domain Eukaryota; kingdom Metazoa; phylum Chordata; class Lepidosauria; order Squamata; family Natricidae; genus Natrix; species Natrix helvetica. Next base: position 197,563 of record JAKRSI010000747.1, on the reverse strand, counting down.
AAGCATTAATTAAGTCTGCATATTAAAAGGACTTCTGTAGCTGGCATAGAAAATATTACACATCTTAGTGACACATAAATTACGCAACGCTTCATGGTAGGGTACAGAAAAACAGATGTTGTAAGATAAGGAATGAGGAAGTGGCATTTAGCATGGTAATCAACTTTATGTAGAGAATGCTTAGGCTAACAAATCATTTCTCCTTTTTTTGTATAATGTTAGCATTTTCTACTTCTCTTTCTTTGTAATCAACAAATTCACTTCTGTTTCTGTAAAATGCCAAAGAGAATATTTGTAACATTTTACTGTAAAAGCTGTGATGATGATGAATCCAAAATGTACCTCCCCTAGACCCTCCTTTTTCCCTTGGACGAACACACCTGTGTAACCCCCTAAATTCCGAAAGGGTATTAAAGTTCTGTCCTGGCCTAGCCAGGGCAGTTCAGACTTTGCTGTGTTAAACGCTCTGAACTCTGATGCATCATTAAAACCTGTTTCTCTTTTACCTTGTGGTCTCACGTCCTATTTTTGGCTGACTGAGGTTTCCTGCCGCAGTCTGCCGCAACAGGATCATCCACACTAACCGTTCTCCTCCCAATAGAACCAGACCATGGGGGAATTGAAATGCCAATTCTGAAAGAATCACGAAGGAGGTGAGGTTGAGATCTTCCTAGCTAACTCTGAAGATACCTACCACGCTAAAAGCAGTCAAAAACTGAGGATATGGTTCATATATCTCCTCTCTTAAAGGATTGCTTAAGCCAGATATTGGCTAACTTGTGTGCTGAGGAAAAGAAGGGCTACCAATTGGTTTAAAATACAAATATTAACCGTTAACTTATTTTATGGTTTGATTATTTATTGTTATATTATTATTACATTGATTAAAATAAATATTTTAACTCATTCAGTTTTAAATAACATCAGTTGTCAAACAGAGGCAAATGAAGCATATAAACCAAGAACTGCAATCAAAAATGAAATGTTTTAATCCGAAGAACCAATTTCAAAATCAGGTCCGTGCTTTTATAATTAGGTGTTCCTTTGTGTTTAGATCTGGTCTCAGGAGGATAATGTAGCACTTGGGGAAGAATATGCAGCCCAACAGCCCAGCACCAGAGGCCAAGATGGAAAAGACCTGCACAGCTACCATGTATTTCCCTTTGTTGCTCAGGTAGGTGGGCAGGAAGGAGATCCAGACACTGCAGAAGACCAACATGCTGAAAGTGATCAGCTTGGCTTCATTGAAGGCCCCAGGCAGGTTCCTAGCCAAGAAAGCCACTGTGAAGCAAATGGCAGCTAGAAAACCCATGTAACCAAGGACAACATAAAACATGGTGGCGGAGCCTTCGTTGCATTGAAGGATGATTTTTCCAGGCTGAGAGTCCATGTCAAAGTCAGGGAATGGGGGAGAAACTCCCAGCCACATGGCACAGATGAAAATTTGGACACCAGAACAAGAAAGGATGATGGAGTTGGCTAAGCTCTTCCCTAACCATCTTCTCATCCTTTTTCCTGGTTTTGAGGCCAGGAAGGCCAGCACCACCATGATAGTTTTGGCCAACACAGAAGACACAGCTACTGAGAAGACAATGCTGAACACTGTTTGTCGGAGAAGACAGGTGGCTTTCCTTGGTTGCCCAATGAAGAAAAAGGGGGACAAAAAGCAAAGCAGGAGAGAGATCAGGAGGATGAAGGAGAGGTCCCGGTTGTTGGATTTGACAATGGGACTTTCTAGGGATTGAAGGAATAGGATTAAAATGAACACTGTGGTTAGGAACAAAAGTAGGGCAAAGGAGATGAGGATGATCCCCAGATGTTCTTCATAGGACAGGAAGATGGTTCTTTTGGGGATACATTTGACTTGATTCTTGTTCGGATATTGATCATCTGGACATTTGGTGCATTTTTCAGTATCTGGGGGAACAAAATAATATTTATTTTATAGTCTTTCAAATTTCAATAAAACCTTTGGCTGAGATGTGATACTGAAAGATAGGAAAGCATAAGTAAATTGTGTATACACTTCAGACAAAAATGCCCAGTATAAAACTATAAAAACAAGAACAACAAGAAAATAAAACTAAAAGGAGGAGGAGCCAATGTTGCTACGAGACCAACATGCGATCTCAATGCTCTGTGATCGCTGCCGAAACTTTTATTGCTGGGTGGTCCAATCGGACCTAAACCGTCCCGCAGAGATGCTGAATGGGAAGAATACATCCTGTTGATCTCAGGGACACCGCAAAGTCCCTGATCGACCCAGGAGAAGTTCTTCTAGCTGGCGATAAAAGCACAGCCCCTAGGCTGATGAAGTTGGGACAGCTCCAAACAGAAGGAAATTGAATTTTGAATTTGAATTTTATTTGATTTCTAGACCGCCCCCTCTCCCCGAAGGGACTCGGAAATAGAAATGGAAAGAGAAAGTGTTTACAGCGGGTGAGGAATTTTTACCATTTCAAAAGTGACTGCCCACAAAAAACTTAAAACTAATTTAAATGGGTGGAAACTAATCAAGGAGAGAAGCAACTTAGAATTGAGGAGAAATTTCCTGACAGTGAGAACAATTAATCAGTGGAACAGAAGTTGCCTCCAGAAGTTGTGAATGCCCCAACACTGGAAGTCTTTAAGAAGATGTTGGATAGCTATTTGCCTGAAACGGTATAGGGCAGTGATGGCGAACCTTTTTTGGCTCGCATGCCACAAGTGGGAGGAGCGCAGGGGGGTCGAGTGCGGGCGTGCCGCACCCATAATGCAACGCACGACCCCCCAGTGCGCATGCGCGCACAACACACGACCCCCCCATTTTTACATTTTTTTGCCCTCCCCAGGCTCCAGGGGCTTTATGGGAGCCTGGGAAGGGCGAAAAGAGCCTCCCCCAACCCCCCAGAGGCCCTCCGGAGGCTACAGGGACTGTCCGGAGGCTTCCCTGAAGCCTTCAGAGCGCTTAAAACCACCCTCCGAGCAAACCGGAAGTGACTTCCGGTTTGCTCGGAGGGTGGTTTTAAGTGCTCCGAAGGCTTCAGGGATGGTCCCTGAATCCTCCCGGGGGGGGGGAGGCTCTTTTCACCCTCCCCAAGCTCCTATAAAGCCTCTGGAGCCCGGGGAAGGCGAAAAATAGCTTTTAAAAAGGTGAATAGGTGCCATAGGTTCGCCATCACGGGTATAGGGTTTCCTGCCTAGGCAGGGGGTTGGACTAGAAGACCTCCAATGTCCCTTCCAACTCTACTATTGTATTGTATTGTATTGTATTGTAAATCTGAGAACAGAAGAAATAAGCGGTGGAATTAAATTTTGAATGGTTTTGGTCAGTGTGTTATCTTGCTTCTTAAATGCTATTTTTTTTGGATGGAATGTATGCAAGCCTTTTAAAGCAAATGGATTAAGTTTTCTTCTATCTTTTTTGTTATTATTTTTGCAACCTATGGACTAAAATTCTCCTTCTTCATTACTACGTGTGTTTTCCTCTTTTTCTCTTCTATTTTACTCAAGAGTTTGATTTTTATTTTTTTAACTTGGAATATTAAAAAAAGGAAACCAAGGGAATTCTAACAACAGAGGGAAAGTTAGTGCTGCTGCTCGGAGGCTGGAGGCTTGTGTATTGGGAACAAAGCACTTTCACTTTCCTCACTCAACAGTCTGGCTTGGCAATTCAAAGTCTCACAGTTGGTTTATAGAGAGTGATAAGAACCAAAGACGAATTGTTTACACAGGTGTCCTTTTGAACTATGTCTCTAACCAGACAAAGTGAAAAGAAGATTTTACTGTGAATTTTTGTTTAACTTTGTAAAAATCCTTCAAGCCAGAGTAGCAGTATTTGTCAGCTGGAAATTATGGCACAACTTCAACAGCAGAAAGAAGCTTTAAGTTTGCAAAAGATAATGTTTGAAATTCAGAAATTATCAAACACATTTGAGAGGATGGAGAAGAAGTGGGAAAATCTAGAGCATCTAACAGTAAAATATGATGAAGAAGTTGGAGATGTTTGTCAAGTGGAAAAAGTGGAAGTTAGAGTCCTAAAAACCGAAGAGAAAAATGATCACAAAGAAATCAAATCCGCTGATATCTATGGTGATTGGTTTGTGTCTGAAAATGGAAAGAGTGGAATACAGAAAGGGGAGTTAGATGGATGGGAACTGTACCCCAGATGGCAAGACACAGAAGAAGAAAAAACAAAAGAATTTATGGACTTAAAGAGACAAATTTTATTAGCAACATCATTGATAACACCACGGACAATTAAATATAAGCTGATCAAGGAAACAGAAGAAGGGCATCAAAATTATATGAGAGACTCAATAAGCAATGAGTTGCAAAGAGGAGTCCATGCAAATTTGATTAAGGAGATGATTAGAGGACTGATACCACAAATGGCAGAAGACATGAGATTGTTTTGCTACTGGAAAGATACAGGTTGATAGATGAAAGTGTATAATCTAAACCTGGTTAAATTTAGTGAAATTTAGTGGCAATAGATATGGATAAATAAACAACTGAGAATGATAATAATGTACACATATGTATTGGTATGACAAGTAGTAATTGGATATGAATATTGAATGGTACCTATGAAAGGAAGATTAGAAATTATTTGGTTATATATAAAGGTTAATAAAAAAGAACTGTTGAATTTAGCTAAGTTTTGATTACTGGGGAGAAATGCTATGATAATGGATAGAGTTAAATGAAGGAGGGATAATGATAATAATGTATATATATATGTATGGGTACAACATAAGGAAATTGGATGTATATTGTAAATAGTGATTTGGAAAGGAGGATTAGAAATTTTTGTTACTAAATATTATTGATATTTTGCCAGAATAGGCCATACAGATATAGTGTTATTGGAGGATATTAGAAATAACAAATGAAATGCCAGTATGTGGTCAGGTTTTAAATCATGGTACATTTTATGATGAAGGACAATTAAACAATTATAGTCAAATGAAAATGGAGGTGTGATGATGGTAATATGTATAAAAATATCTGATTTAAAATACCTGAGTTAATACGACTTTTTGTGACGACGGTGGAAGAGACGCGCGAAAGCTTTTTGTAACCAACTGATACACTTCCTACAGTATGTAGAGAAGGAGGTTTCCTTGTGTTGTGTTTGTTTTGAAAATAAAAAATAAAAAAAAACAAAAAAAAGAAGAAATATCTGGTGCCACAAACTCCCTTCTCTGAGGTAATCCTCCAGATTCTTATCGTTCACTGACTTTACTTTGAGTTTCTTTGTTTGTTTTAATTTTTAAATTTTTGACAGATGCTACACATACATTTTTCCCAGGAATATTTACACTCAGTTATTGATGATTGACCCACCAACTATGCTCTCAATAAATTCTGTAAAAATCCTGGACACAGGGTAAAAGTTGTCTAACATGGTTGGATCCATGGAGAACCTCTTGAGAAGGGTTGTAATATTGCCAACTTCAGGGGAGATTGTACAGCCCCTTCCCATTAAAAATCATTATCTACCCTGGATTAGGTAGTATCTCCAAGCTGTAGAAATCCCTGAAAATGTGATTCTGTCAAGAGTCCTGGGAATCACCTGGTAACAGAGCCCTACGTGCTTGTTGCATAGTTGGTAGCATCTTGAGGCATTCCTCTCTTGCTGTCTTAGCGTTTATTTCTCATTATATTAATTTTCAATTATTGCTTTAATTGTATGCCAACAAGAGTCACTTTGTATGAAATAAACAGCCATATAAATTCAATAAATAAAATTGAAAATAAAGAGATCTTAAGAAAGATTAATTCATGAAAGAATTCAAGAAGAGGAACTGAATCCATCCTCTCTAGATTTGGACAGCAATTTTAAATAGAGAATGAATTCAACATTAGTATCAATGGATATTAAGTATATTCATCTTTTATTAGTTTCCCACCACCACCACTTTCTGTTATCTTTAATCCTAATACAGCATGTTCAACTTTTTTCCCTTTTTCAAAATCAGGACTATATTCCTGTTTTTTTGGTTGATGATATAACTGTTCCTACATCTGAATATTTAACAAAAAAGAAAATTGAAAAGATAAGAAAAAGTGGAAAGGAAATATCCACTTGACGGTTTTATGATGAGACATCTCTTTGGTTTCCATTGTTCCTTCAACCCAAAATCTCTCCCTCAGTTGTTCCTCCCAATTAGATATTTCAACTTATTAGGATTTATGATCGGAAGTTGACTGGAAGTTCTCCAGCTGGACAGATGTGGGGGTGGGAGGGCTCTCAAGAGCCTCACATGGACCCTGTCTGACAAACCATCTCCAAGATCTTCTTTAGATCAGACCCCCCCCCCACTGGAGGGGGGCAAAGAAGTGCCAGCGTCTCATCAGACCCAGGGGGAGGTAACAGGTCCCTTGCATGTCGGAGATTTGCTTTCTGAATCGGAGTAGGGGCGGCAGCATGGCAACATGGCTGAACAAGAAGCTGACTTCCAGCCAAAGCAAATGAACAGGAGTGTGAGGAAGAGATGAAAGACCAGTAAGAAAATTCATCTAACCCACAGTCATAAATCAAACTTTGGAAAGACAGAGAATCTTGAGAGCATAATAATATTGTGTCAGGCCTGTAGTTCTGTTCCTTTTAGGATCTTTGGCCTGCCACACTTTTTATTAATTTCTTATGCTGTTTCATTAGTGTAGTAGTTGGGAGGGGGGAATAGAAAGGAGTCGGATTGTGGAATGTATTGTTATGGATTATCTTAGAAGCTCAAAGTCGTCTTTTGTCTCCGCACCTCGACACCTGGCCGGAAGCTGAGAGGTGTACATGCTAGCGTGGAAGATGAAGATTGGACCATGTGATGAATTATGGGGTGTGGGGATAGATGGTGAACTTTCAACTGGGTGAACCCACAGGATGTACATTAGAGTTGAAATTTCACAGCATAATGCCAACATGTCAGTCTTATTAAATTGGAGTTTTAAGGATAACTTTGCTTTGGACAATGATTTAATTCTGCATGATATTTGGAACGCTGACATTATTTCAACTCTCACATAAAAAAAAATACTTTCATAGGGGTACTGAATCCCAGTTCTGACGCAATCCTGGGCAGGACGAAATTTCAGTTAAGATGGAGGAAGGAAAGAATGCAGCAGAGAAGGCTAAGGATAACGGATCACTTATTTTTGTCGAAACTATCTATGCACCTTCTAAAGAAATAGTTCAACTTGCAGAGGCGAGGGAAAGGGAACTTCAGCTGGGTGCCCGGCGAAAGGAACTGAAGCCAAGATTTTCCTCACAGACAGAATTGGACCTGCGAGATGAAGCTTCAGGATTTATAGCTTCTCAGGAATGCCTGCTAGAAGTAGAGGGCCCCCCCAAGGGAACTCCGACAGACGACTGGAGGATGGGGAGAAGAGCAAATGAATGAAGGTCTCAGCCACTCTCATGCAGCCATTCTTTGATGGGCCTTCAAGACCAATTCCAACGCCTAAATGTGAGTGAAAGAAAATCCCTGGGGGCCCAAGAACCACCCGGGTGGAGCCTGGCAAAGCCCACATTATCCTTTCCCAGCAGAGAAACTGCTGCGCAGTGGAGTGGAGACCTTGGTTCTTTCCACACAGCCACCAGCGAATCAGCACCCCCCCTCCTGGAGTGCAACAAAGTTGGGAAGTAAAAACTAACCAGCCAAAAGGGGCCTGGAGCACTTTCATCTCCCCCCCCCTCTGCAAATTGGTGGCTCTGAACCCATTAATCAAGCCAATCCAGGTTGGGCTTTCTTCCCGGGTCATGGATGGGCTCAATGCCAGTGGACGCCTGCCCCTTCCCAACTAATAGCGCCACCCCAAATAGCTGCCCAGAGGCAGAGCCAGGGACTGGGACCACCACAGGGTCCAGCCCCCCCACCAATGCCTCAGCAGGCTTTTGCCCAACCGATGGGTGTGGCCCAACAAAGGGGCTTACCACCCCAAGCAGCAGGCCAACAGGTTGCTCCGGTTCAACCACCAGCACCCCCTCCTCCTCCAACACCCCCAAGGTTTCGTGCAACCTATGATGGAAGCCGAGACAAGCTAGCTTACTTTATGAATCGAGTATTGGCGTATATTGACCAAGTAGGCCCACAATACCTGACGGATCGAGAACTGATCCAAGAAATAGCAGAGGGGATGAATGAAGGAGAGGCTGCACAAAGGATAGCGGAACTCCATGAAGAAGCAGCTCCTGAGTTAGATGATGTAACGGGGTTCATCCAACTGATGCGTGCCTGATTTTATGATGTGGCCCAACAGGTAGATGCTGAAGACCAGATCCAGGAATTATGACAGGGGGGGTCGGCCGGTCAAAGAATTAGTTTGGGAATTCCGGAGAATAGCTGGGAGACTACGTTACTGGCCAGAAAGACTATTGGTCTATACGTTCAAAAAGGCCTTAGATCCCAAACTGAAAGAAGCTTGTGCCATAAGGGGGACCCCAGATCATCTCCAAGAATGGTACACCACTGCAATCATACTGGACCACGAGATTAACACCTATCCAAATCTGGGTACCAGAACCCCTGCCAAAAAACTGTTAGCCCACCGAACGCAGAGGCAGCAAACTGAAAAGCCCCCACCAACCTCTTGTTCCCGGGGCCCCAAAATAAAGTGCTACTGTTGTGGTCAGCTTGGGCACCGGGCATCTACATGCCGGGCTCCAGCCCCAGTTCCACAACCACGCCAACCACCTGCCAGCACAATCAAGAAAACCACCAGAAAACCACCAGAAAAAAGTCGTCTGGCACAACAGCCAGCAGTGGCAGAGAGTGAAGCCACTGAAAACACCCCGGCCACCTGAGAGGAGGAAGAGGAAGGAAACCCGGAAGATGACCCAATGGTGAGTGCACTTTTCCGCCCCTTCCAGATAAAAGCCAAACTCCAAATACCAAAAACAGGGGTAGAAGGGGAAGTTGGGGTGATTATAGATACCGGCTGTACCCGATGCTTAATCAGCATGTCAATAGTGGAACAACTAGGTATACGCACCAGACCCCTAAAAAATCCCATTCCGTTTGAGCAAGTGGATGGAACCCTAATTGGGATCACTGAGTTAGTAAAGCTGGTGATAGGCCGCCACTATGAGTTCCTCAGATTCATCGTGCCCCCTGGAATGCAGGAGTCAATTATCCTAGGGCTTGCATGGTTGGATAAGTGGGAACCTACTATAAAGTGGGAGGATGGCGTTAGAAAGGTAACTATTGGCCAAAATTGAAAGTAGCGGCCCCAGTGCTCTTCAGAGAAAAGAAAGATGGGGGAGTTCGCCTCTGTGTGGACTTACGAGCTTTGAATGCGGTATGCGAAAAGAATACCTATCCCCTCCCTCTCATGAAAGATATCTTGAACCACTTGGCTAAGGGCAAGATCTTTACCAAGCTGGACTTGAGAGAGGCGTATTACTGTATACGAATCCGGAAAGGGGATGAGTGGAAGACTGCTTTTAACACTCCCTTAGGCAGCTTCCAATATAAAGTCATGCCTTTCGGACTACAAGGAGCACCCGCAGTATTCATGCAGTACATAAATGAAGTGCTACACGACCACCTGTACCGCGGAGTACTCGTTTATTTAGATGACATCTTGATCTTCTCTGAGACCATGGAAGAACATGTGAAACTGGTAGGGCAACTCCTGAAAAAACTTCTAGCTGCCAAACTATACGCAAAATTGTCAAAGTGTGAATTCCACAAGACCTCGCTAGATTACCTGGGGTATCGTATCTCCAATGAAGGAGTAGAAATGGATCCAGGAAAAGTAAAAGCGGTGTTAGATTGGAAACCTCCAAGCACTCGCAAACAATTACAAAGCTTCCTTGTAAAATTTGCAAACTTTTATAGACAGTTTATTCCAACATTTGCTGAAATTGCCCTACCATTGACTGAACTATTAAAAACGGGGCCTTCCCCTACTAAACCAAAAGCAAACCAACCATTAAAATGGACAATCGGCTGTCAAAAGGCTTTTGAGAATTTAAAACGGCTCTTTTCCCAAGAACCCATATTGCAACACACCAATCCAGAGCGACCTTTCATAATCCAAACGGATGCCAGTGATGTCGCGATAGCCGCGGTGCTACTGCAAAAGAATAAAGAAGGCCACCTCCTACCATGCGCTTACATCTCCAAGAAACTCACCACTACGGAAAGAAGGTGGCCCATTTGGGAGAAGGAGGCATTCACGATCAGGTGGAGCATGCTCACCTGGAGACATCTCCTGGAAGGGGGGGATATACCGTTTGAGGTATGGACTGATCATAAAAACCTCAAAACTCTCCTTGCCCATCGGAAGTTATCCCCCAAACAAGTTCGTTGGGCCCAATATTTCCAAAGGTTCAAATTTGAAATTAAACACATCCCCGCAGGGAAGAACTTGTTAGCAGACGCACTGTCGAGAAAACCCCTGTTTGACAGTAAGAAGGAAGAAATGTTCCACCCCATCATATCTCCTTCTCACCAAAAGGCAGCCCAAGTCACCAGTCGAAGCTAAGATAAGCTGAAAACCCGAACTGAAAGCAGCCCTCCAGACAGACCCATGGTTCAACAACAACAAGGACATCCTAACAATTAATGATGGTGTAGCCTGGAAGGGATCCAAACTGTACGTCCCTGCAGAGATGAGATTGCAAGTGCTACAGCGGAGTCATGATGCGAAACTAGGAGGTCATTTCGGATTCCTGAAAACTCTCCACCTCGCTAGATGTCAATTTTGGTGGCCAAAGATGAGATCAGAGGTGGAAGATTATGTAAAAAGCTGTGCTACTTGTGCAACAATGAAAACCCGTCCGGGAAACCCCCCTGGACTACTACAACAAGTGGCCAACCCTAGCCGACCATGGGAAGAGATAGCAATGGATCGTCGAGCTTCCAGATAGCAGTGGTAATAAAGTAATCTGGACAGTTATTGATTTGTTTTCCAAGCAAGCACACTTTATCGCTTGTTCAGGCCTACCATCCGCAAAGAAATTAGTGAAAATGTTTGTGAAACACATTTATCGCCTACATGGGGTACCAGAAAGGATCATTTCAGATCGCAGAGTTCAATTCACCGCCAAGTTCTGGAGAGAATTCCTTAAATCGATCGGGTCCACGTAGGGACTCAGCTCAGCATTTCATCCCAGCACAAATGGGGCAGCAGAGAGGGCAAATGCGATGGTGGAACAGTACATCCGGTGTTATGTGGACTATCAGCAAGACAATTGGTCGGACTTGCTACCCTTCGCCGAAGTAGCATATAATAATGCGGTCCACAGCAGTACTGGATTAACTCCTTTCCAGATTACCAGTGGCATGGAATTCATTCCCATGCCTGAACTACCTAAGGAACCTCCCTCCTCCATATCCCTGAATGAATGGCTGGAGGCACTAAAGAAGGGATGGGAGAATGTGAAAAAGGCGCTAACAGATGCGGCAGAAGCCTACAAGAAGCAAGCTGATAAACATTGTTCCCTACAACCCCCCTTCCGAGTGGGGGACAATGTTTTTGTGTCTACTAAATACATAAGATTAAAGATGCCTAGTAAGAAATTAGGTCCAAAATTTCTAGGTCCTTTCTAGGGCCGGTAAGGGGGTCTAGCATAAGACATTCCACCCAAACTCCACCTCCTCCCATAGTGGTAGAAGGGGAAACACATTATGAGGTGAAAAAAATATTAGATTCCAGGCTGTATAGAGGTCGCTTACAATATTTAATGCATTGGAAGGGATACCTTGTGTCCGAAGCTACGTGGGTGAAAAGTTGGGATCTGAAAGCAGATAAATTAGTGAAACAATTCCATGACAAGTTCCCTGATAAGCCAAAGGGTCCCCCTGGGGGAGGAAGAGGTGGTTAAATTTTAATATGTTAACTTTTATGTTATTCTCTTTTCAGGAAAAGTTTTTCTCCTGAGGAGAGGCCGCCCGTCAGGCCTGTAGTTCTGTTCCTTTTAGGATCTTTGGCCTGCCACACTTTTTATTAATTTCTTATGCTGTTTCATTAGTGTAGTAGTTGGGAGGGGGGAATAGAAAGGAGTCGGATTGTGGAATGTATTGTTATGGATTTTCTTAGAAGCTCAAGGTCGTCTTTTGTCTCTGCACCTCGACACCTGGCCGGAAGCAGAGAGGTGTACATGCCAGCGTGGAAGATGAAGATTGGACCATGTGATGAATTATGGAGTGTGGGGATAGATGATGAACTTTCAACTGGGTGAACCCACAGGATGTACATTAGAGTTGAAATTTCACAGCATAATGCCAAGATGTCTGTCTTATTAAATTGGAGTTTTAAGGATAACTTTGCTTTGGACAATGATTTAATTCTCCATGATATTTGGAACGCTGACATATTGATGGTCAGATCAGGATTTTTTTCAAAAAGAAAGAAAGAAAAGGAAAATGGGGGGTTGAAACACTAGCCCCCCTCCCAAAACAAGCCATTTGTTTGAAACAATTCAGACAGAAAGGAAGAAAGTAGAGAAGTGACAAACCCACTCAAACACAAACTCTAAATTTGGTTTTGGACTTGAAAAGATTGTGTTTTTAAAGAAGTCTAGGAGTGTGAAGATTTACTTCATACAAGTGTCTTTTAACTAACATATCTTAAGCAACCCCAATTAATGAGGGGTGGAATGTAACAAGGGAGAAAGATCAAGAAAAAAGCACGATCTCCTCACTCACAACTGATAACCCAATCTTGGCTGTGTGGGAAATTCTAATTAACCAATTGCCATAAATCAGAACTTGAAAAGCAGGCGGCAAAGAAGAAACATACCCAAGTTTTGGCTGTATGCAAGCTGGTTCCAATTAATATATTTTGAGCAGCTATAACCAACGAGAGGTGAAAAGTAGCAAAGAAAAATAATAATAACAAAATTAAGAACTGGGAAATACGAAGGTTTTTTTCCCCCTTTTTTTTCTGTAAAAGATTAAGATGGTTCCAGCTTCTCTTCCATTTTCACAGCAGTTGAATTAACTAAATTTAAGGTGGACCAGAACCTCGAAATAAGATTTGTATAACTAACTGCAATTTTGGAACAGGACCTTAAGGAAGAACAAAACACCAAGATGGCTCCCATTGCTCTTTGCCACAGCAGCTGAAGTAGATAAATTTTAGGTGGACCAGAACCCTGAAATAAGAACTGTATTACTAACTGTAACTTTGGAATTGGACATCACGGAAAGCTGGGAATTTGAAGAACTACATGAAATTATAAAAAATATGCATAAATCATTGAAATTAAGCCTAAATAGAATTCTGAACCCAGAGAAGCAGGTATTTACAGAAGAAGGCAAAGAAGAAGGGGGGAAAGACAAGGAAGGGGTAGAAACGGTGGGAAATAAAAAGCAGACAAAAAACTCCATGGACTTGGCAGTGGTATAGGGAAAATTGTAAAAGGGGGATGTGTCCCAACAAAAGGGAATGAAAAGCAGACAAAAGATGTTTTGGAGGCTGTCAATGGCATAAGGAAAATTGAAGCAAGAGGTTACGCCCCAACAAAAGAAATATAAAATATTTTTTTGATGGTGGCTTAGGGAAAAATGAAGAGGGTGGACATGTCAAAACAAAGAAAAGGGAGAAGGCAGGAAAAGAGAACTGGGACAAAAGACTTACTAGGAAAAAAAATCAAACAACTAGAAATCATTATATGGGAAAATATAAAGCTAAGATTATGCCTAAATATGATAATAAAATGGAGTTGCTAACTGGTTGAATATGATAATGGAAAGATAATTAAATAGAGGTTAATATATATGGAATATGGACAAATATGAAACTGCTATGGGAAGAGTATAAAGCAGAGGTTTGTGATTCACTTTTATACATGATAATTAAACGGAGTTGCTAATTGATTGAATATGACAATAGAAGGACAATTAAGCAATTAAGCATGAGTTAAAATAAATGAAACATGGACATATATAGAACTTTTAAGAGGATGAACAAAGTGAGATACGTACTACTTGTTATTTTATATAGTAGATTAAGGGAATTGTAATGAACATTGAACAGCGAGATATGCCATTTATCGAGAATTAAGGGTAATCTAATCCAAGGTATGGAAAAATAGAGAGGGAACATGAAATATACTTATGATGGGAAACTATTGAGATTTAAAGACAGAATCACAAATTGGGGGCGTATAAGGATGTATATTTATATAAATATAATGATGAGAATAGCTGGGAATTGTAACCAGGTCTACATCTCGCCCAAAAATAGACTGGGGGGTGGGGTGTGGTTTTAAAAGCACAATGACTATATATGTATACTTTTTTGTTCTATTTTTTTTAAAGGAGGAAGATATATGTTAAAATTAAATATGTATATTGAAAAGGAAATATAAATACCATCAACATAAAATGGAGCTCGCTCAGAAGCTGAAATACACCAAGTAGATGAGATGAAGAGTGTGGAGTAGAGGAGAGAGGTAAGGGAAGAAGAGAGGGATAGGAGAGAGGGCAGGGGGGAGAGAGGAGGAGAGAAAGGGGAAGTGGAAAGGGGAGAGGAAGGGGAAGGAGAGAAAAGAGGGGTGACAGAGGGAAGAAAGGAGGAAGGGAAGGGCGAGGGGAGAGGGAGATGAATGTGATGGATAACATACAAATATGGTGTATGGAGAGCAGAAGAGCCAATAATTGTTTTTGGGAGTTGATGGTAAGCTGAATTAATAATACAATACAATTTTGGCTGTGTAATAGTATATATGTGATTATATGTTATGAAAATGAAAAAATAAAAAAAACTTTATATATAAAGAGAAACAATTTATGATCTTAATAAAGAGTAATTGATTAAATATATGATTGATGTATCTTTTGGCCTGTAATATAAAGTTGGTTTGAGTGAGCAAACTTCATTGAACTAAAACCATTCCTCAAGTTACAAAGAATTCAAATGTTCCTAAGAAAGATAAATATGGATTGACACATCCAAATTGGCAAATAAAAGAGAGATTTCCTAACCAATTCACAACATCCTTCTTCCTACCTCAACCTTCAAAATCTTTTTCTTATCTCTCCAACTGTGGTAGTAATTGGACACCATGAAAATTAAGAACAAAACCCTCAAACTTACATTTGTCTTTAAAATGCATAATGTCACCCACCTTCCTGAGTGGAGATGGTCCCCTCTGGACAAGGACCGCAGTCATAGCAGCAAACTGGCTCTCCTTCTCGAGCCTTCTTGACAAATCCAGGCTGACATTTTTCCACACATTTGGACTGAGGCAGAGACTGAGAAGAGAAAGAAGAAATGCCAAAGAAAATATGTTGAGGTTCATCATTCATGAAAGATGGAGGTAGACATGAACATTACCCAAGTAGTGTCTGGGCTTTACTTAGGCCAGGGGTTGCAATTTTAAATACCCAAAGAGCCATTTGGAACCATTTCCCACAGAAAACACTGGGAGCCACAATACCTAGGTGGGTGTAGCCAACTCAACATCACTCCCATCCAGTCACATGGCCCACACAGCCACATCTACCTGGGTTTTGTGGCTCCCAGTTTTTCTGTGGGAAATGGATCCCTCCCTCCCTCCCCCCTCTCTCTTTTTCTCTCCCTCCAACTCTCTCATTTCTGTTCCTCTCCCTTTCTCCCCACCTTCTCTCTTTCTCATTTGCTTATCCCTTTTTCCTCTCATTCTCTCACTCCATCATTTTCTCTTTTTCCTCTCTCTTTTTCTCCCTTTTTCTCTCTCTCCTCTCTCTCTTTCCCTCCCTCTCTGCCCCCATCTCTCTCTCTCGTCTCCCTCTCCCTCTCTCTTTCTCTCTCATATTTGAGGATCATATTAGAGGGGCTGTCAAAGAGAGGAGGGGGTCAATCTATTTTCCAAAATACCTGAAGGCCAGACAAGGAATAATGGATGGAAAATGAAAAGGAGAGATTCAACCTGGAAATTAGGAGAAATTTTCTGACTGTGAGAGCAATCAACCGATGGAACAGAAGTTGCCTTCAGAAATTGTGGGAGCTTCATCACTGGAGGGTTTCAAGAAGAGACTGGACTGCCGTCTGTCAGAAATGATGTAGCGTCTTCTGCTTTAGAGGGGGGTTGGACTAGATGGCCTACAAGATACCTTTTGACTCTTTTCCCCCCTGTTATTTCCCAATTGGACCAACAGAATTTCCATCAAATCTTGTTGTCATTTCATTGGACTCAATCCAAACCTGAAGTTAGGCTCTGGTTAACAGAATTGCCTTCATCCCTAATATTTGAAGACAAGGAACAAGTGAACCTGAAGTTCTTCAGTATATGAGTGTCTCTCTCACCAGTTTCATGGTGATAAATTTCAAAAGAGACATTAATTGGCAATGACTTGTGTCCTAAATAATAATCTCCCCAAATCTCAATTTTTGATATAGCTGAATCAGATCATAACAGCTTCAGCATTATAGTATCTAAAGGATTCTTAGGTCAATAGAACTGAAGGCCCCCATCTATCTAATATAATTATTAGTTTTACTCCACATATTCAATTCTAAGTGAAGGTTAACCACTTTTTTGACTAGGTTTACCACACTTGAAAAGGATCCTACTTCTTTGGAAAAAATGAAAAAAACACACCAAGATTTTCCCCACCTTGTTGAGCAACTGTAGCTGTGACAAAGCATTGTGTTTAATTATAAGTCGCTGCCTTTCAAATGATCCCAAATGCTTGTTGATGGGATCCTTCTTGGGAAGAACCACCCTACTAAGGATCCTCAGATCTGCTGCTAGGTCTCCATTTTGATCCAAGTACACGTTAAACAGGGAAAGATTGTACAATTCCTGATTCTTTAGAAATGGATGGAACTAGAATGAAAACGTCCAGGAATTTAAAAAGCAGAAATCTTGTTTTTTTTCTTTCTCATGTTCGTTTTTTTTTTTACATTTGAATCTTTCTACTGTGGTTGTTTAACTTCTAAGTATTGTGAGTTGGGAGAACAAGTGTTACTACTATATTCAAAACTCAAGAAGAAAGGTTCAGTAATAGTTCTCAATCACTTAGTATATTGACCAAAAGTATAGTGAGAAGATATATGTCAACCTTGAAGCAAACCTGGCTGAGGTCATTTTTTGGAGCTTCAGGGTGGCCACAAGGCAGAAGAGGGGACAGGGAGGGGGGAAATAGATATATGGGCTTTTGCCATCGAAAGAAAAAAAGGTTCACCTTTGGGAATCAAGGTCATTCCAACAGGTGGCTTAGAGAGGAGGAGTGGAGTAACCAAGCAACCTGCCAGAACCTTTATTAGACAATGTGACTGATGACTTGGAGGACAGGGGGAACTTTCATTTTTATATTAGGTGAAAAAAATGGGACCTTTCAGAGTCAGCTTTCACCATGATTGGTGAAATATGATGTATCCAATAAACTGTTCTTTGAGGAATCTATCTGCCTCGGAGTTCGTCTTTCAATGGGTTCATTACCTGAAACACTGACTATATAATTGACAAAAATTGTCAATCATAGGGTAAATATTAGGAAAAGTCACCAATCAATTGAAGAAAAAACACAAATAAGTAGGGTATTCATAAACTCCTTGAAAACAACAAGGTGATTAGGAGAAAGTAAGGATTTGTTAAGAAAATAGTTGCAAGGCTATTCCTCATTCAAGTAGAGCAGAGGGGGGAAATGATCAGATGAACCAATCCTACTTTATTGTAAGACTATATTATCAATGGGAAGGTCCAAATCTTTTAATGAACTCTTTTGACAGATCTTATCTGACTTTCTTTTTCTGCCTGTTATGCAGCTGCTGGTTTCCTCCCCCACATCTTATCTGATTCTTCCCTAGGCAGCATCTCTTTCTCTCATCCTCCAAATTCATTCCCACATATCATCACATTTCCTTCTTAAAACGTGTGAATGGTGGTGATATTACTTGATTTTAGCAAAGAATCAACATGAATGGGGATCTTCTTAATTGAGCAATGCATGGCATGATAATTACGTGGATACAATTGTCTTTAAAATTGCATTCAAATAAAATGTAATCTTACTGATACAATTGGGAAGTTATGAAAAACAATTAGACCTTGGTCATTGCTTCTTCTATATTTTCATTAAAAAAAGGAAGTAGATGAATCATGATTTTGTGATGAAGAAATTATAAAACCTATTTTGATCTCCTTTAAAAATTCCCATTTTCCAGAACATAAAACATGATTTTGAGATAGGGGGAGGTGCACATGTAAAATCCAGTTGGAAACTAATTTTTAACATTTAGGACTCATTTTGTATAACACAAATGAATGGCATCCACAATCTATATCTTTCCCTAAGATTTCATTCGTAATTTTTCTCACATTATTCCTCATGTGGAATGATTACTGATTATAATAAGCTAGTAGTAATGTTTTAATGATATGATAATAACCACATTATTAATTTGACAATAATGTCATTAATGACCCAGTTGAATCATAAAAGTCCTCTTGAAGGAGCCACACTTGCAGAAGAAAATTTTATCTGCTTTAGGGAAGGACAAAGGAGGCGAAGAAGAGATCAAAGGAGCTGCTTTTAGCCTTGAGGAAAGACTACAAGGAGAAGAGCCATGCTGGTTTAGAGAAGCTTAAAAATCAGAAAAAGCCTGGGAAGATTTTTTTTTTTTGAATATGCAAAACATCTTGGTTGTAGAAGGGAGGGTGCAGAGCTCTTCCAGTAAGCATAAGATGCTGTGCAGAAGCTTAGGATCTTAAACAACTAAGAGGAAAGTGCACCAAAGACATTGAAAAGGAATTTAGTCTGATGGATCCTTGTTGGGACCCCTTACCTTCCATGGCTGCAGCCTTGGAGCCCCCAACCTCTCGTCTCCCTTCTCCCTTCTCCTCTTGGATTTGGATGCAGCATTTAAGGCATGAGCCAGAATCTTAATGACACTGTAAGAAGAGCCCTCATTTCCAATCTGAATCCTATTCTTTTTCTCTTGGGTCCCCACTGGTGCTTTCTGGGTGCATCTTCTCTGGCCTTTGACAGAAAATACGTGTTTTGAAACAGAACAGTGAAAATTCTCATTTTGAAATTCAGGTTCCAAAAATAAATGATCTTTATAGGCATCATCTTTTTTCCATTTCTTTCGAAACTGAAGAGGAAAGCTCCAAATACTATGGACATACTTGAGAAGATGATGGTTACCCATGGAAAAGATCCCAACTAATGTCATGATCCAGACTTTCCCTTCAATGGGTCTTGGGAAACCTTCAAGTATTAAATGGAAATGAAGAATTATGTCGAAAATGCCATCAAACTCTATGAAGTGAACAAAGACATTGACTTGCCTCCACTTAGAGAGGGCATTCCTGAGGGGGGCTGTGTGTGTGGTTGTTGAGAATTGTTGTGATATAACAACACAAATTCTATTCCGGACAAGCATAGGAGTAAAAGTTCTCATGAAATGCTCTCCCTTCTCTGTGTCTGAAGCAAAGAGGCCAATCAGGGTCCATCTGAAATGGAGGAGCAGTTGGACAATTGCTGGGTATTGAAATCCTTCTTTGGGGAGCATTGGATAGAAAAAAGGGAAATGACTTTTATCACTCAGAGCCTCTGAAGCAATTTTCCAACTGACCTGAAAAAAAGCAGTGAATAATTCTGTTACATTTAGGGTCTTACCAAGTTCCAATTTTTAGCTTTCAATGAATCCAACTTTTTTCTCATGCACATATTGGAACAGTTTCTTGTTGATTAATCATAAGGACATATCAAGATACGGAATATAATTGGCAGACATTAACAAAATAGTATGTCAATGTAGATTTTTAAAAAATATATAGTTCAATAAAAAAGCATAAAGAATGAAAATAGTATTTTATGACCCCTGAATTTATAACAATCAGACCATAATTTCCTTCCAAAAAGGGTTTCATTATATGTAATTTTTGAATTCTGAGCACCCAGGAAATACCTTTTTTAATATTAGGATCTCAATAGGTCATTTATCTAATGTGCAATCCAGGAAGTTGATCTCCCTCTTTCTTCTATAATTAACATTCAAGTAATAGATGTATCACTTCTTCTATCTCTGAACCTCCATAAATAAAAGTATGTTCACTGTAAGGGATTTGGAAGGTTCAACTCAATACTTGGAAGGTTCATTTGTAGCACCTGATGCATTTCAATATGCCAACCTTACTGAGTAGAGCTATGATCTTTCTCTGTTTTGCCAACCTTGAGTCTTTTGTAGCATTTTTTAATTTTTCTCCAGTTGTAAAAAGACAGGGAGATCACAGCTACCAAAATAATTTATCAATTGCACACTTCAATACATTTTAATTGAAATTTGTTTCTTCCAACAGTTTGCATATCATTAATTTTATAGAAATAAAAAGCATGCCCTTAAGTTTATCAATTGTATACATTCCCCATTCAGCTCTGAGGGCAGCAGCTGAAATTCTTTTCTCCATCCTTAAGATTCTTCTCAGAGGATGACTTTGACTTTGATAATTTAGGTTAAGGAAGCTGCATAGTTGTGATTTTAAAAAAGAAGTAACAGTGCATTCACTTGTCCCTTTGGTCTAAATGACCTCCTGCAATGTTGAGAGAGCCAAGATCCAATCACAGAGAAAAATACTCCCAGGTAAGGAAAGGTGTGAACTTGCTCTATTGACTCATCACCAAACAGCCCTAAATGGCAATGATACCTTTTTCTAAAGATCATAACTTTTTACGTTGACTTATCAATAATCAGATAATTGCTATGAGAACAGGAGCCAAGTCTTCTTAACAGTATATGAAACCAAAGGTCATATAGGTAGCACCCTGGTCTTTCCTTCTGGTAAGAATCAGTCCTACTTCTCAGGGCTTCATGGATCCTTAAACAGGGCTCCCCAGCCAATGAGCCACGGCTGATGAGTGGTCCATGAGGGGTTTGCAACAAAGCCATAGAAACGGGCGGCAAGCATCCACGTGCACAAGCCATTCCTCACTTGCCTGAGCAGCGTGTGAGTATGTGCACACATGGTCTATTTAAATGATCGACTTGCACAGAAACATCCCCTTTAACACAAACACACCCAATCTGCAAAGCTGGGAAACATTGGGGAACTCTGTCCTAAAACACACTCTCAAACAAATGAATGTAGAACATGGAATAATTGGGACGGAAGGGATCTTGGAGGTCTTCCAGTCCAACCCTTTGCTCATAGAGCAGATCGTATGCCCTTCCAATTATGAATGCCCAGCTCTTTTGGAAAACCTCCAGTAATGGAGCACCATCAGCTTCATGAGCTTCTTCCATTGATTAATTGATCTCACTGCCGGTGCTTGTAGAAAGGACTCTGAACAGGGTCAACATTCTGAGCTCCATTGCAAAAGCCATCAGTTTCTTCCGTAATATTTATTTCTTTACTGTGTCAAATGCTATAAAGGCAGCAGAGGCATTCTTTCCTCTGTCTGATATTTTTTTATACTTAGATGGTTCAAGGCAACAGAATTACCAATATTGGATCAAATCTGCTTCTGGTTCTTCTACAAGGAATGCACTTTTTATTTGCCACTGTCAACTCTAGTCAAGGGGAAGATGGCATGTATTTTACACACAACATCTGTTAGAGAATTAGGGTCCTTATTATTCACTTTTTATATGTACAAACTACACTTGCCATCTTGTAGAATGACATATTTATAATTCTTTTATAAAATGATTAATTAATATTTGAGATTATCATTACATTGGCTAATATCGTGAAAAAAATGTGAGCTTTCCATTGGTGCTACAGCCTCCCATTGTACAGAAGACCCTTTGATTGAACACAGAGCCTGTCCTCACCTTCACAATCATGCAACAGAGGCCCTCAAAGCAATGGGAAGGCTGCTATGTGTAAATATTCCTGTTTTCCACATTGCTCCCTCCCCATTGTTGTCCCAATCCTGACACCATGGCACCTAAATGTGATGGTGAAAACAAAGGTTGAATTCCATAGAGATGAAATGGTTGGATCACACTCACTCACACTCAACAACAATCCACTCACTTTACCAGATACAGAAACACCAACACAAACCTGGGCAACATTGTAGGGGCCCGACTAATGTTGACATCTGGATGGAGATGTCACTGAGAGCTCCATCAAGAATCACCAAAAGGTTGTCCTTTCTTCCACAGCTGTAGTTGGGAACATTGGCTTCTCCAGTAGACAGCATGTCCAGCAAGGCATCTGAAGCTCCAAGTGTGTTTACATAGTTGTCATGGATGTTGTAGCCAAGAGTGAGATTGTGCAGGACTCGGGGATTTTTGGTAACCATCTCAATGTTGAAAACCATGCGTAGTATTCTAGCCTTGTTACGAGGTAAACTAGTGTAAAACCATGTTAATATTAGGATCATCAATAGTAAAAATTAAACACTTTTTCTCTATTCAAACCTTTGTTCCTCCACAAGGTAACCGAGACGTAAGTCAATATGGATCCAAATCAGAGACAAATGATAGTCACTCATCACTCTTTAATATTGTGAATGTTGAGAAGATAGGATGGAGATAGTTCTCCAAAAGGACTAAAATTAAGAAATATACCATTATTTGTAGCATAACTAATTTTCATCAGCCCAGAAACCAAGTTGGAGAATATTTCAGTCATGAAATCAAAAACATAATACATGGAAGAGAATAAAGTGATTCAGAAAAATGTTGTTGTTTTTTTTTTAAAAAGATGTCATCCTCTTATTTTTTTCAATCCCTTATTTTTTAGGAATAAATATCAATCTACAGTCAAAAAAATATAGAAATGACCTGGCTAGAGGAAACTACAAGAATCACTGCTTTCAAGAAAACTTAGTGTTCAAGTCATCAACTGAACTGAGGACTGAACAGGAAGAGGAAAATAATGTGGGTTTCTATAAGGTTTTATTTTCCTCATAATATGGATTTGAGCCTCTCCTAGAAAATAAGGCAAAAGAGAGAGGCTGCGGAAATCAAAAGCATTGAAGAAATTAGACAGGTCCTGCAATATAAGAGTAACTAAAATAAGAAGAAAAAAGAAAGAAGGTTTTAGACTTGCAAATGGAGAGAATGAAACTCCATCAGAGTGAATGACTTACAACCGAATCTGACTAGAAGGAGCCATGTTGAAAGGTAACATTGCAAGTGTTATTTTAGATGCAGAGACGATTATACCAATGAGAAGATCTCCTGGCCTGTAATAGCTCCATGGCTTTTCTCCATCCTGGTGGTCCAAATTCAATGGGCACTTCATTCTAAGTTTCCCAGAGACTGACTGGGGCACCAGCAGCATCAGAAACAGAAGCAAGAGGTCCATAATTCATGGGGTTGAATCAATCTCCTTCCTGTTTCTAAAGAACAATTAGAAGAATTGGAAGCAGTCACACAGGAGGGAATATCCAATGGCTTTCATGATTCAAACAGAGACAAACCAAGATTGTGCTGGAAGAGAGAAAAAATACATAGAGGATCACAGCTCCTGCCTGTCCTGTAACTCGAGCCATAAAAAGCATAACCTGTAGTATTTATCCTATTCTAACACAAGATCCCTTCCATGTCACTTCAATGTGATGTTTACATCAAAGGCAGTCACTGGAGGAGGAGGAGGAGGAGGAGGAGGAGGAGGAGGAGGAGGAGGAGGAGGAGGAGGAGGAGGAGGAGGAGGAGAGGTCTCAAGGCTAATGAGGTGATAATTACAATGAGAACGAACTTGTCCTTTTGGGATCCTGAACCTCTTCCATCTGATGAGGGGCAGGGAGAGAAAAATATATCACTGAAAAATCACAGATAGACCTCTTGGGGCAGTGTTGTGTAGTGGTCACAATCCTTCCTGTTAGGACATGCTGGAGCAAGATACCTCAACAGCGAGAAAAGTGACTTCTGCTGTCCTTCAATGTAGTCCTTTGCCTCCAGAGACTGCTGAGGAGTTTGGTGCCACTCTACATTGGTGACCCTTAACTCTAGTGCTGCCTTTGCTCTAACGCCATGGAAGCAATCATTGTCCTTGAAACAAACTTAATGTTAGAGTTTGGGATTTTCTTTTCAATGGGATTTCCATATATTCATCCCAAATTAGAGATTATTTTTGAATTCCTTATAACTAAAGAGAAATTAATTTGCCATTTCGTTGTACGCCGCCCCGAGTCCTTCGGGAGAGGGTGCGGCTAAGAAATAAATATATTATTATTATTATTATTTTTCTAGAAATATCAATTTTTGCATGAGAGCAGACTCAGAGACAAGAAAGGGAAGGCCTGTTGACTGTATCATTAGTTAATAGAAAGATGATTATAGAACGAAATAAATATAAGTTTTTGTTTTTGTTTTCTTTTTACTTTCTGTGTTGTCTCTTCCACACTGAGAGCCTTTAAATTTTCAAATTTCATGGTTTCTTAACATCCACCATGTGCTGTGAGGACTACAGCTGAGATGGTGGCAGCACCCAGAGTCTGGTGGATGGTGTAACCCGATTTTTTTGCCACAACCACCCAGTAGTTGGTTTAGGAGGACCTGATGTAAGTTTCTCTGGTTTTGTAGATGGTGCAACTCCTGTGACATTCTCATCTCTGAGGCTTTATTTAAAACTCCACCCAGAAGACCTCCAAGTGCTTCAAAGGGCCAGTTTGGAGTCTCTGTTTAACTTGGTCAATTGTTGATGGATTAGGATTCCTATCTGGAGGGGGAATGTTAATATGTACAGCTTGGCCTAGAAGGGAGAAATGGGGAGCTGAGGGTTGAGTGAGAGGGGAAGCAGAAGGTGCAGGCAGGTCAAACCTTACAATGAGGAGCAAAGGATGACCAATATCCCAGCTCCATTATTTCAAAGTCATCCTATTGTAGAGTCCTCAGTGTCCACTCTCAGTGTCTGTTAGAGGCTCCAGGTTCCAGTTGATGTCTGTGAATTGGAGAGCCAGGTTGATGTGTAACATGGCTTCTCCTGTCCATCGTGTTACTGCCATGTCTCACTGAAGCCTAGCCCAGAGGGGAGGAAAACTCTCCTCAGTTGGAAATGTGGCCACCTAATTTGTGGGTTTGCATCTGGTGAGAGCCCAGGGAAGTGGAGGAGAGGTGGCTGTAGTCATCCATGGTTTATGATAGCCTTTCAGGAGGCTTCACCTAGAACTGTCTTTTGTCCCAGGGTGGCTGCAAAAACATTTCCTCAGCCTGGTGAATTATGTTATGTGAATGTGGCCCTTACAAGAAGAAAAGTGTCTCCAGCTTATTTCTGTTATAAATGATTGTTCAGCTATTCCCTGCTGAATTAATACACATAATTCACTAACACATTGGCCAACCTCAGAAAATAAACCAGAGTTAAAAGTTGCAAGTGTGAATGCAGCCATTGGTGAAGTGACCATGTTAAGTGGCTATGATCAGAGCCTGTCTATGGTCAAGATTTCAGGATAGTAACCAGGAGACCATGAATTCTTTTCTTCCCTTGGGCACAAAGCCAGCGAGGTGAACCTTGGCCAGCAAATCTCTGATGCCCCAGGAAAGACACAATGGCAAACCACTTCTGAAAACCTTTTCCCCTACGGTCTTTCTGATAGCTTTCACACACAACTGGCTGAGGCTCTGACCTTCCTGAGTCTGGCTTCAGTCTTGCAAGACCAGCCAAGTGGGCTCCAACTTACTAAGCTCAGGCAGTTTGGTCTCTGTAGAAGCAGCAGGAAAGCTCCAATTTTGACCATGAATTTCAAATACTCATGAAGGTTGCAGGGAGTTTGATAAGGAAAAAGTCCTAGAAGGCCAGATGGGCTGCAAGAGGTGGAGGTCCCTTCCTGTCAAGGGAAGGGAGGGCATGCTGGAAAAGAGGAAGGCGGATGGAGTCCCCCAACCCATGAAGTCAGGGCAGCCTTAGGTGTGGTCAGAAACCTCTCTTCTGAGGGAGGGGACCTCCTCACATGCAGTGGGGCACTTGAGGCAACACTGAACTCAGATTTTGCTTTGCCAACAGAGAATTAAAAAATTCTTTGCTTCCTTCTTTCCTTTTCACTTTGACTCCTTGGAATCAAAGTGAGTAACATCGAACCAACCTAAAACTAAGGAGAAATTTCCTGGGAATGGGAACAATTAATACAATACTATAGTCGAGTTGGAAGGGACGTTGGAGGTCTTCTAGTCCAACTCCCTGCCTAGGCAGGAAACCCTATACCGTTTCAGAGAGATGGCTATCCAACATCTTCTTAAAGACTTCCAGTGTTGGGGCATTCACAACTTCTGGAGGCAAGCTGTTCCACTGATTAATTGTTCTAACTGTCAGGAAATTTCTCCTCAGTTCTAAGTTGCTTCTCTCCTTGATTAGTTTCCACCCATTGCTTCTTGTTCTACCCTCAGGTGCCTTGGAGAATAGTTTGACTCCCTCTTCTTTGTAGCAACCCCTGAGATATTGGAACACTGCTATCATGTCTCCCCTAGTCCTTCTTTCTCTTAAGCTAGACATACCCAGTTCCTGCAACCGTTCTTCATATGTTTTAGTCTCCAGTCCCCTTTGTTGTTCTTCTCTGCACTCTTTCTAGAGTCTCCACATCTTTTTTAAATCGTGGCGAGCAGAACTGAATGCAGTATTCCAAGTGTGGCCTTACCAAGGCATTATAAAGTGGTATTAACACTTCACGTGATCTTGCTTCTATCCCTCTGTTGATGCAGCCTAGAACTGTGTTGGCTTTTTTGGCAGCTGCTGCACACTGCTGGCTCATATTTAAATGGCTGTCCACTAGAACTCCAAGATCCCTCTCACAGTTACTACTATTGAGCATGGTACCACCTATACTGTACCTGTGCATTCCGTTTTTGTTGCCTAAATGTAGAACCTTACTCTTTTCACCATTGAATTTCATTTTATTAGATAGTGCCCAATGTTCAAGTTTGTCAAGATCCTTCTGTATCTTAAGCCTATCTTCTGGAGTGTTGGCTATTCCTGCCAGCTTGGTATCATCTGCAAATTTGATGAGTTCCCCATTTATTCCCTCATCCAAATCATTGATGAAGATGTTGAAGAGTACTGGGCCTAAAACAGAACCTTGAGGTACTCCACTGCATACTTCCCTCCATGTAGATGCAGTTCCATTGAATGCGGTTGGTCAGCCAGTTACGAATCCATCTGGTGGTGATGCTGTCTAACCCACATTCTTCTACTTTATCTAGTAGTAGGTTATGGTCTACCTTATCAAAAGCCTTACTGAAGTCCAAGTAATCGGTGGAAGGACTTGCCTCCAGAAGTTATGGGTGCTCCAACACTGGGGAGTTGTACAAAGAGATTGGAGAACCATTTTTCTGAGATGGTAAATTGTAGGTTGCCTGCTTGAGCAGGGGGTTAGACTCGAAGACCTCCAAAGTTCCCTCCAACTCTGTTTTTCTATTTCAGGCATGCTGTATTTTTAGCAAATTGTTAACTGGGAGAGAGATTTAAGAACAGATGTGGAGAGTTTAGTTTTAGCACCTAATTCTGGAGAATGGGGAATGTTAGATATTAACATATATCGTAGCAAGTCTCCTCTCTGGTCCGCCGCTACGGCAGAAAACAGGTATCGCTCTCATTGGTCGAGAGGCGTACCCGATTCCTATAAAAGGGGAACCCTCCGGCCACAGAGCAAGCTGGATCACTACTAATACTAATAAAGAGCTGTTATGTCACTTCGTGTCCGCAGTCTGTTCTCTCGTTGCCCAGATCTAACAGGGAAGAAGTGAAATATGAACACATTTGTCTCTCCCAGGTTTCCTTTGTGTTTCTTTATTGAAGAAATTTGGGTTTTGAGGGGAGGAAGGGGTTCAAAGGAGGAAGGGGAAGTTTTTAGGAAGCTCATTCTGAACCTGTCTTGCCATTCATTGTCTGCATTCCCAAAGCTAGAAAGAGCCAAGAGAGGTTTGCAGTCTCCCCAAAAGCCTGAGGATCAGGGTAGAAAGCTTCCAAAACAGATGCCATTTCTACAAGGTCTTCTCAGAGTATGGAAAATGGTGGCCACTTCCAGGAGGCAATGGAGATCAGGCCCAAGCAATGCAGGGTCCCATTGGGGCATGATTGAAGGAGGGGAGGCCTCCAGCCATAGGGGAAGATGTTACCAAACCACATCTGGATAGATACAGGACCCCCAACACTTCTACACCAGAAAGAGAGCTCGATGGGGGTGCAAGGACGTCAAGGGGAGGCTTGCACCCCCTGAAGAAAGAGCTCACATTTGGGGGAAGGAGATGGCAAAGGGGGCTCTCGTGGTGGTGGGTGACCCCTGCAAGGAGAAACATGGCTGCATTTGTTTCATTTCTTATTTTCTGCAGGGTAAAACACTTTGATGTGAAGGAAAACTGACAGTTCTGATCTTTAGTGGGGAGGGAAGTCCAAAGTCTGAAATCACCCAGTGACCCTTTTTGCCTAAAGCCAAGTTCTCCACCGGGAAAGTTTTCCATTTAGGGCCTTCTGGGTGAGTCTGAGAAGTGAACTGCAGCTGACTCCCTCTGTCTCTGCCCAAAGTCTCCCCTGGAAGATTCGGCCAAAGAGCAGAGATGAAACTCTGAGGATAACAATTCTCCTTCACACTAGAGATCCCTGGCTAATTCAACCAGTTCTTGGACTCAGAGTTTGTGGGGTTTTTCTCTGGAGAGAAACGGAAGGGAAACAATCCCCACAGGGTTCAAAATGATAAGATAGAGATGGAATTAAATCGGTCACCAAGAATTGAGAGGTTTGAAAGCTCCATGCTTGAAATTGGCCCAGAGGGAATACATGGCACCTGTGGCTGAAGAAGGAGAAGAAGTGTGATATTTGTTGGCATGGAGGTTAAAGAGAAAACCCTGGGGATTATTTAACGCCTGAACATGTCACAGAACTGAAATGGCTTCCTACTGAGTTAGAGGCAAAGTTTACTTTGTTTTGAAAGTTAATGCTGAAAGTCTCCATCACAAAAAGATTAATGCAACAGTGTGAGCAGGAGACCCCCTCCCCCCAAAAATATGTTAATTAAAATCTAGTCATGGGGGCTTTGCATTTGTTGGAAGGAAAACCCATCTGGTTCAGTTCCCAGCTAAGGCACTGCAGATAAAAGGGAGGCTGATTGGAAAGAAAGGTTCTCTTTATTGAGGGAGCAGAACCACCAACCACAAGTGATTCTGGGCAAATGGAGTTTAGGGTGGGAGGGTTTTTATCCCCTCTTTGCCCCTTCTCTGAGCTTCCTGTTCCTGTGCAAGGACATGTCCTTTAATGGTCCATGGGCTTTGGTCAGATTCCTATGGGCTCATGGCTGGCTCTGTAGGCCAAAGGGGGGATGCAAATCCTAGGCCTTTGTCTGAGCTGATTTTGTGGACCTTTGGCTGAATCCTGTGGCTGATTGTTCCTGCCTGAGCCAGTCTCTCTGCAATGGGAGAAATGAAGGATGCCTTTCACCACACGGGAGGGAGGGAGGGAGGGAAGGGGGGACCCATGGTCCACTGCCACTCCCTTCCACCCATAGGGCACTGAGGGGGGAAAGCAGATCATTGGGAGTTTTTGCCTCTTTATCATAACACTTAAAACCCTTTTTATTTTATCCTTATTTGAAATTCTCTCCCCCCTCCCCCACTTTTGTCTGTTCAACCCCTTCTCCCTGAGGCTGATTGGTGGGTGAGTTCCCAGGCAACCATAGCCTCTTCCCTCCTGTTTGATTGGCTGCTGCTGGGTTGCCATGACGACAGGGGCAGGCCAGCAAGAGAGGCAGCCACTAGGGAGAGAGGGGGGGGGAGGGGCTTTTGTCTTCCCTCAGAACTGGAGGAGTTGAAGGCGAAATCTTCTCTCTTTCAGGGAAAAACCTTCCTCAGATGCAGCCCCGGATAGGAAAACATGGAAGAATATTTTAAAAAATATATTTTAAAAATAAAGGGAAAAGACCTTGAGAGAAGGAAAAGAGGGAACAGAAACTAAAAAAAGATAAAAGATAGGAAGATGGATATAAAATTGCACAATAAAAGGAAATAGTCTGGTTAAGGAGCTTATAGAAAATAGCTGAAACAGGAAACAGTTGTAATATTTTAGTAGGAAGATTAATTTTGGCATTTGGTGAAAACACTTGTAATTTACAATTCCTTTTTTTTGAATAAACGTGTAAGGTTTTTCTTTTAGGAAATGAAAATGTCTCCTCAGCGACTGTAGACCGAATAGCAGAATGACAGTTGGAAGGGACCTGGGAGGTCTTCTAGTCCAACCCTCTGCTCAAGCAGGGGGCTCATTGTTCCAACTGTGAGGACATTTCTCCTTCATTCTAGGTTGGGTCTTTCCTTTACAGGTTTTGGTCAAAACATGAAAAAAAAAGATGTAAAAACTTTGGAAAAAGTGCAGAGAAGAGGAAATGAAATGATTGAAGGCCTGGAGAGAGAAACATATGAAGAAGGGCTGCAGGATTTGGGTTTGCCCAGTCTAGGGATAAGAAGGACTGGGGGAGGGGGATGTGATAGCAATAGTCCAGTATTTCCGAGACTGCCACAAAGAATAGAGGGAGTCAATCTATTTTCCAAAGCACCAGAAGGCAAGACAAGAAACAATGGATGGAAACTAATCAAAGAGAGAAGCAATTGGAAATCAAAGAGAAACTTCCTAATTCGGACAATTAACCACTGGAATGGCTTGCCTTCAGAGGTTGTAAGTCCTTCATCACTGGAGACACAACTGCCACCAATCTGAAATGGTATAGGGTCTCCTGCTTGAGCAGGGTTGGACTAGAAGACCTCCAAGGTCCCTTCCAGCTCTATTCTGATTGATTGATTGATTGATTGAAACCCTATTCACCTAGGCATGGTTTATTCAATGATTGCAGTTGGATAAGGGGACTGCACAACTTACATAAAAACCCCAATAATGTATTAACATGCATTGCATCTTTTTGTCTTCTATAAGGGATTCTTTCAGCCTAACTTTATATGAAAATTCTCCTCTATCCTACAACTAATTCAGGTTTAAACTGGGAGGTGTTGTCATGGATTTGTTGAAAAGATGACAACGGTCTCCCCCCCCCCCCTCATATTTCTATCTTTCCTGAAATAATCATTCAGAAATATCTTCCTTGTGGAAATCATCAAATGCAAGGGGTCTCAGAGACCATCTAGTTTAGCCTTTCTCAAACTCCACAACTTTAAAAAGGGGTGGACCAACTCCAGGATTTTTCAGCCAGTATGGAGCTGAAGTCCAGAACTGTAAAATAAACTGAGATTTAAAAATCCTGCTTCAGATTTTCCTGAAAATTATTGCTTTTTCCCTACCTATTTTTTGTAAACATTTGTCAACCCTTGCAGAAAATCTGTATATTGAATAAGTAAGAAAAAGTCCAGGGATACAATAAAGCAAAAAAGATTATAACTTAGAGCCACAGGTGTGAAAGAGTCTTGCAGGACTTGATTGAATTCAGTCCACTGTTCTGTGCAATTTTAGCTCAGCTGTAGTCTTAGACCAACTTTCAACAAAATATGTCATTCAGAGGAGAACACAGAGAAGAAAAACATTTTTTTTTAAAAAAAAAAGCAATTAAAGTTTTTAAAAACCCTTTAACATCAATCTTAGAAAACTAGTTAATCCCATACATGGTTTGAAGAAAATTGGCACATGTATATGGTTAACAGTTTCTCTCCAGAACAACAAAATAACAGAAGACACTGTACAAAACTTGGCCATATTACTACATGTCTCCCTGCAGGTGCATCAGCAAAAACTGACTTTCTCCACATTGGTTAAAGGTGCAGATTGTGGCACAGTCCTTAAATTCTACATATTTATCCAGGTCCTAAAAGGGTTTGAGGAAGGCTGGAACTTTTTGGGTGCTAGAAAGATACAATCATGATAAAGCCAAGAAGGGAGATACTCCCAACCCAACATCTTTCTGCTAAATTTGAGAAACTCTGTGATAATTTATTTGAATAGGGTGTCCTAGCAAACTTCCATTTCCAAAAGTTAAGAACAGGTCTTCTGAATCAGGTCAGGATCCATCTTTATCTCTCAGTGCCTTGGTAAGACCTCAGTTGAACCCTGCATCCAGTTTTAGTCGCCACAATGTAAAAAATATGTTGAGACTCTAGAAGAGCAACAAGTATGATTAGGGGACTGGAGGCTAAAACATATAAATAACAGTTTCTGGAATTGTGTGTGTCTAGTTTAATTTAAAAAAAGGACTGGGCTGACAGGATAGCAGTCTTCCAATATTTGAGGGACTGCCACAAAGAAGACAGAGTCAACCTATTCTCCACAGCACCAGAAGGCAGGACAGGAATCAATAGATGGAAACTAATCAAGAAGAGAAGCAACCTAGAACTAAGGAGAAATATCATGACAGAATAATCTGTCCATGAAACAACTTGCTTCCAGAAGTTGTGGATGCTCCAACACTAGAGGTTTTTAAAAAGAAATTGGACAGCCATTTGTCTGAAAAGGGTATAGAGTTTCCTGTCTAAGTAGGGGGTTGGACGAGAAGACCTCCAAAGTCCCTTTGATATATAAGTCTGGAGTATCTACCATCAGAAGAATGAGATGGATGAATTGTTGCAACTTAGTAAGGAGTATTTCTGCCCAATCCCACCTCCCTCCCTTACACCACATTTATAGGACACTTAAATATGGATACTCACTGTTAGGGTAGCGGTTATGAAGCTCAGAATCTAAATTAATCCCAAAGAGAATCTGAACACAAAATTCGGCTTTATTTTTGATCAAAAGTAAAATTGGATGTCCTTAATCTTCTGCCTCAAACAGGAAGTCAGAGAGGGAAAAGGCAGGCACACTAATTAAAACTTCTTTTTCTTTTTATAGTTTACACATAGTTCATGCATAGCTCGTTATTGTTTTAGAAACATAATTTCTTATCCACTGTTTTATGCAAATTCATGATTTTCCCAGCGCTTAGGAACAATAGGGCTCACAAGGAAAAAGGGGTACACATTTTCTGGCTGCTATCTCACATTACGTAGTTACAGCAATCAGAATACATATTTTAAAGTTACAGCAAGGCTACTTAGCAAGACTAAGCTTGGCATTTAGCCTGAAGTTTTTAACTCTGCAGGTGGTGTATTTTAGGCCACAATGAAGCTCAGCTCAGCAAGAATATCAAAAGCTGAGTTAGTTACACTCTGTGCATGCTCTAATCCTTTCACTCTCAATTCTTTGGGAATTGTTTGGTAAAACCCTTATAAGGCTTTGTTTCAGCCCCCATTTTATTTTATTTCTACATAATTTGACCAGCTGGATCATTTAGATGCCATGCCTCAGCATATAAATTTTATATATGTTGTTGCTCACTAGCCCCATCTAGTGGCTGGAGAGACAATACCAATTACATTGTTTGAAGCTGACCTAACCCTCAGCCCTCACTCTCAAACAAGTGCATGCTGGGAAGCCAGACTCCATTTCCTATAGCATTTGGAGAAGCACAAAGAAGAATCCATCTTAATGGCACATGGTCATCCAAGGACAAACACATCCACACATAGAGGATCGTTGGTGAGATTTAAAATATTTGTATGTATTAATTGTTCTGTTCAGCAGTAACTCAATACTGCCTATCTTGTATTTGGTTTTCATTGTATGTATTCCTATTTTCCCCAGTTTCACCATACCCCGTTCTTTCAAAAAAGCTTTCAGATCTACGCATATGGTCTGTTTTATTGGAGGATAGGTGGGTTTGGGTTCATGTTGAGCTGCACACAAACTAACGTATGGTAAGGACAGAACACCTCGAGTATTCACATCTTGCAATTATACTGGAAAAGGATGGAGGATCCTATCTTCCACTGGCCCTTTGATTATTTCACTTAAAATTGTTGTCCCAGCTCATGTACGGGGGAAACAATGTCTATGTTTGGCCTGTTGGAATGTGTTGAGTGTGGAAATTCCTCTAACTCACATTTATACATTTCTTCTGGTCGTAAGATGCTCTTTTGTATTCAAGTCTGGCCTCAAAATGATAAGGTAGCACTTGGGGATGAAGACACAGCCCAGCAGACCAGCACTGGAGGCCATGATGGAGAAAACCTGCACGGCCACCATGTATTTCCCCTTGGTGCTCAGGTAGGTGGGCAGGAAGGAGACCCAGACATTGCAGAAGACCAGCATGCTGAAGGTGATCAGTTTGGCTTCATTGAAGGCTCCAGGGAGATTCCTGGCCAGGAAAGCCATTGTGAAACAGGTGGCAGCCAGGAAGCCCATGTAGCTGAGGGTGATATAGAACATGAAAACAGAGCCTTCATTGCATTGCAGGATGATCTCTCCAGGCTGGGAATGAAAGTCTGAGTCACGGAATGGGGGAGAAATTCCCAACCAGATGGAGCAGATCATAATTTGGACACTAGAACAAGAAAGGATGATGGAGTTGGCCAAGCTCTTCCCCAAACATCTCTTCACTTGGTTTCCTGGTTTTGTGGCCAGGAAAGCCAGCACCACTGTGATTGTCTTGGCCAAGAGAGAAGAAACCGCAACTGAGAAGATGATGCTGAAAACTGTTTGTCGGAGAAGGCAAGTGGCTTTCCTTGGTTGACCAATGAAGAGAAAAAGAGACAAGAAGCAAAGCAGTAGGGAGACCAGGAGGATGTAAGAGAGGTCTCGGCTGTTAGCTTTCACAATGGGAGTTTCCTGATGTTTAATGAATATGATTAAAACAAGGCCTGTGGCTAAGAAGAAGAATAGGGCAAAAGAAACCAGAATGATTCCCAGATGTTCTTCATAAGATAGGAAGGCTATAAATTTGGGGATACATTGGATTCTGTCCACATTTGGATATTTTTCGATTGGACATTTGGTGCATTTTTCTGTATCTGAGTAAACAAAAAAAGCAATATTCAGTACTTTTACTTTTCAAGAAATATTTTATTGGGATAACATTTGTTACTAGCAGTGTTTTCCAAGTAACATTGCTTAAAATCTCTACAGAAATGTAAGAAAATATCATTTTTTTAAAAAAAATCAGATATATTTTTATAATTTATGAAATTGGAAAAAGTCCTGGAATCTGAATGATTTCTTCTGTAATTTGCAGAACCTACATTATTAGAGTTAGATAATGAATCAGTTAATCTTTCTCAACACATTTCCTGGATCCTGCCAGATCATATACTTGACTCTGGATGCCTATCTTTTGAAATCTAATTAGCTAGAAAAAAATAGTTTTGCAAATAATCTGGAAACTAAAATCCAAACTAAAAAGCAGAAGATTTTTTTCTTTGTGGCAGTAGAGAAGTTTGTTCAATCTGCTTCACCCTCCTATCTCTTCCTAGGCCTTCCCTCAAGGTTTTTCTTCTATTCCTCCCTCTAGATAAGAAATTGTGCAGTTTGAAGATAATAGCAATAGTATTTAGACTTATAAACCACTTCATGTGCTTTACAGCCTTCTCTAAGTGGTTTACAAAGTAAGCCTATTGCCCCCAATAATCTGGGTCCTCATTTTACCGACCCCAGAAGGATGGAAGAGGCTGAGTCAACCTTCAGCTGGTGAGAATTGAACTGCCAAACTGCTAGGAAAAACAAAAAACCATTGAGCTTCAATCTGTCTTATAACTGTTTTTAGTATGGCAGTGTCTCAGATGAATCCACGTCCACAAGGCCTGCCCTTTTCCTTGGTGTCCCCCACCTTCATGAATAGAGATGGTCCCCTCAGGACAAGGAATGCAGTCGTAGCAGCAAGCAGGCTCTCCTTCTCGCTTCCGCTTGACAAACCCAGGATGACAACTTTCCACACATTGGGACTGAGGCAGAGACTAAGCAGACAAAGAAGAAATGTGAAAGAAAATATATTGGGACGAAGCATCCATGAAAATGGATGTAGACATTAACATTAGCCCAATAGTTCCTGGGCTTCACTTAGATAAAAATGAAATCATTGACTCATTCCAAACAGATTTAGGAGAGATAAATACTGGCAGATTGCTCATTTACTCACTCCCCTTTGCTTTTGGACTCTAATATTGAAATAAAGGATTTTTCCACATAAGAAAAACTGGAGGGATGGAATTGAAAAGATTTAAGTGACAAGCAGTTTGGTTCCTCCTCCAAGCTTTTGATTTTTATGATTTTGTTTATTTTTTATAAATGTATCAAATCAAAGGTTGAACAGTGTGGCATCTGGGTGTCATACATTCTAATACAAAGAAAGCTGATAAAATTATTCATAATTGTTACATTATGTATTTCTAGTAATAATACACATTTATATTAATGTGCAATCTATCATTGTTCAATTTTCATATTTTTTCTTATTATTACTTCCATTTTATTATTTAAAAATGTATACACTAATATTCCCCCTTCTCTTATTTCTATCACTTATTCCAGCTTTTAATCATGTCACCATTTATTAAAAGACTCTTCTTTTCTTTTCTATCTAACTTCTAATCATGTCATCTCTCTGGGAAAAAAAGCAATGAGCAAAGGGAAAGAGAGAGAAAGAGAAGCAAATCATAACAGCAGCAAAAAAGAGAATTAATCCATCCATCATTTCTTCCCGCTCCACAACAGCAATTTAATTGCTATTCTTTAAGAAAAAAGAGGGAAAGAGAAAAGCAAGTCAAAACAACAGTAAAAAGATAAAATAAAATCTATCCATCATCTCTTGCTTTATTCAATATTTGGGTTGCTTTGTTTTTTTTAACTTGCCTTCCAAATACATCTCTCAAATATTTATCTCTGTCTAAATCTGCTGCTTGAATATTCACTCCAAGTATTCCTCCCACTTCTACCCTTTTCCACTGCCTGATTTCTAGGATTTCTACCTAGACCTCTATACACTTTCAAATATTCTTTCCAGCTCTCTTAATATATTTCCCGCCTTATTAATTTCACTGATCACTATTATTATTATTTTAAAACAAAGTTTTATTGGTTTTTAGGAAATAAAAAGGAAAGGGGTGATGGAAAAGGTTACAAATTTTGGCAGTTGCAATATGCGGCAGGTGTCCCCTCCCCCCATACACATAGTATACATTTGAACAAAATTCAGTACAAAATAATAATATTTAGTCAGCATATAAATTCATATAGTAGTTTCAATCAATTTATATCAAGCAGATTTTCTTGTTCATTTTTGTGATCTGAGTTTCCTTGGTATTGCCCCTTCTCCGCCCGCCAGCAGAGCTCTGGACCCTCCCGTGTCCTCTATGTCTGTTGTAAGATCATCTGGTTTATCTAGGAGTGCTTTGTTTTTTTCCATAAAGACCTGAGCCTCTATGGTTGTATTAATTCAAACTCTTGTATCCTCCCAGAATATTAGCATACCTTCAGCCATCAGCCATCTGAACCACACCCCCTTCTGGTAAAGTTTCTTCGCTAATTGCGAATAATTTTTTCTTTTCTCCCTCACTTTCTTGGGGATCTGTTTCAGAATGGTTATTTCTCTATCTTGGTATTTCAAAACTTGCCCCCTTTGTGCACTCCGAATTTCATCTCTTGTAGTATTTCTGAGAAACTTGATGTGTATTTCCCTGGGTACATTGTGTGTTCTAGCATATGCTGAATTTACTCTATAAACCTGGTCTAATTCCCACCCCATCTGTTGCTTCTCTTTCTGAATGTATTCAGCCAAGATGTTTGTCATAATGTCCCTTAAATCTTCATCATCTGTCTCAACCACATTTTGAAATCTAAGAAAAAAAGACATTCTTTCAAATTCTGTTTTCATCTGGTGGATCTCAAGTTCTTTGTTCCCCTTCTGCACCCCTTCCATCTCCCCCCTCATCTCAGCCGTCCCCCCCTCCAAAAGATCCAGTCTCTGTGAATTTTTACTGGTCTGGTCCTGGTTCTCTTTAAGCTCTTCTTTCATCTGCTTCAGTTGACTTTTTATCTCCTCTTGTCCCTTTAAGATTTGTTGAAACATTTGTTGAAAGTCCATCTCACTAGTTTTAGGCTACCTCAGGGATGTTATCGTTGATTGTGTACTGGGACTGGATGCTGCAGATGTCGGGGCAGAGGAAGCAAAGCCCGGCTTCCCCGGGGGTGGTTTTTAGGAGGCATTGTATGAGCAATAAAGAGTTCAAAGTCAATACAGAGATAGATCAATCAGGGAGGGGAAACCGCCAAGAGAGTTCGAGAGACTAAAGGTCCAGGCAGAAGGAGATTTTTCTGGTCACAATTTCTGGCATTAGAGTAATAAGTCCTTACTCCAGGGAATCCAAACCAGCAAGAGATTTATCTGAGTCGCACGGAGACAAAGGCAGGAAGCCTGAAGTTCTGTAGGTGGAGTCAGTTTTCACTATAAAGACAACGGAAGTGTGCCATCTTGCCCTGCCAGCTTCGGGGTTAAGAGGCATAACAGAAAGTTTTCAAAGTTCCAAAAGTTTTCAGATCATCATTTCGTTTATAAGGTTATAATCCAAAATTAGCCTTTGCTATGAGCATGGAATCATTGATTGGCTCTCTCCCTCCTCCTCCTCCAGGGCTGAGAGCAAAAACAGTTTACAGCCGCCTGTCCGAGGGGGGGGAAATTCCCCTCCCTCCAGCCGCGCTTCTCCAAACCAAGTTGAAAGCAGTTTTAGGTATAGCTGGCAGTTTCTTTAAAAGCAAACAAGGGAATGGGGAGAAGTTTCTGCCTCACCGCACAGCAACCGCGTCCTTTGGATTGCTCATTCTTCCAGCAGCCTCCTCACGAAGGCGCCGGAGCGCCTCCCCATCATGCTTCCCGGTGCCTAGGGCGATGCGGGGGGCCCCCCGGGCTGCCGCCAACTCAGGGGATCCCCCGCGGTGCCGCCCCTTTGGCAGGAGCCTCTACGGGGCGTCCTATGCCCCCCAAGGAGTGAGGGGCCCACCAGGAGAGCGCGGGGCGAGCAAAGCCTGCCCGTCGCAATCAGCCACCGGAACCGGAAGACTGATCACTATTATTTTTGTTATTATCTCTTCTTTGTCCTTTTCCTCCTTCATCTCTTCTGTTGACTCCTCCTTTTCCTGAGTGTCTTGGTTTTCGCTCAGCAACCCTTATATGAATTTTCTTAGGGCAGCAGATTAAATCCTTTTAACCACCCTTAAGATACTTCTCAGATGATGTGGCTCCATATAAATGTATGGTGGTAACGTTGGCCTTTCGTACTTTAATACATCGGGTGAAGGAAGTTGCACAGCTATGAGTATTAAAAAAATAAGATAACCCCCTGTCCAAAACCATTCCAAATTTAATTCTGCTGCTTATTTCTTCTGTTCTTCAATTTAAATTAATTTTAAGTTTTTTAATAGGCAGTCTCTTTTTAAAACGGTAAAAGTTCCTCACTAGTTAGAAACACTTTCTCTTTCCGTATCCTTCCGTTTTTGAGCTGCCCCGACTTCATCAGCCTTGGCTGGATTTTTTGTTCCCTGCTTGAAGAACTTCTCTTGCATCAATCAGGGACTTTGCGATGTCCCTGAGGTCAGCAAGACATATTCTTCCTGTTCACCATCTCTTTGGGATGGTTTAGGTCTGATTAATCCACACAGCGGCAAAGTATTGGCTGCAGTCTTGGAGCATGGAGACCACATATCTGTATTGTTGCGACTTTGGATCCTCCTCCAACTAATGCCAAAATTAATCTTAATGTTAAAACCATTTTCTATTTCTGCGCTCTAATTTCTATAAGCTCTTTATCCACACTATTTTCCTTTAATGTCCAATTTTACTGCATCTTCCTCCTTTTTCTGTTTTTAGTTCTGTTTCCTATTTTTCTTCTGTCAAAGACACTTAAAAAAAACACTTTAAAATACACTTTTAAAAAATGTTTCTTGGATCTTCTCTTCCTCTGATTCTGCCCTTCATATGAGCAGCTATCCCTAAAAGAGAGATTTCCCCCTTCAGCCCCTCCAGTTCTGAGGGAAGACAGAAGCCCCGCCCCTCTCTCTCCCTAGTGGCTGCCCCTGCCCCTGGCCTATCCCTGTCATCATGGCAACCCATCAGCAGCCAATCAAAAAGGAAGGAAGAATGGTTGCCTGGGAACTCAGCCACCAATCAGCCTCCTGGAGGAGAAGTTGAACAGACCAAGACAAAGTGGGAGAGGGGAGAGAATTTCAAATGAGGATGAAATAAAAATGGTTTTAAGTGTGATGAGAAAAAGAAGAAAAACAACTAGAGAAATTCAGAGGGAGGGGAGGCTGAAGTCCTGGAAGAGCCTTTCCCCTCCCCCACCTAAAAATGGCTGCCCTGGAGAGGTTCTCCTCCAGTGGAGGCTCTTAGGTAAGTGGGAGCAGCGGCTGCCCAGGAGAGTCTTCAGGGTCTTCAGGGGCTACAAGGGACCCCCAGGATGCCCCTTCCTCAGAGCCCCAGAGGGTCCCTCCAGGGAGACACCCCCCCCCATAGCCTTCCCCTCCCCAGCAATGCCGGATCCCCCTTTGGAGGTAAAGGCCCTGCATGGCTTCCCCCAGAAACTGGAAACACATGGAGGGAAACCGAAGCTTCACAAACCCCCATTAGCTGAATTCCCTTAAAATGCAACTCCAAAGCCCATAAGCCACATTAGTCTTGTGAGAATCCCACCCTCCTCCCAAAATAATGAAATATATTTGGTTATATTAAAAGAGGCAGAATATTATATTTCCCCAAAGGAGAACTGGAGAAAACATGTTCTTAAAGGCAGGAAGTAGCCCCCATCTTTCTTAATAGCCTCCAACAAGATGTCTTTGGAAATAGATATTTGGGGCCTTTAAGAAGGACTGGCCCAATATATTCGCAAACACCTTTAGGAATTAAGATGTGATTAAGAAATGCTGTTGAAGTCTCTTGCTCCAGCACCACTTATCCGGACATGTCCTAACAGGAAGGACTAAGACCACTACAGAAGAGTGACTCAAGGGGTGTACATGTGATTTTTTTTTACAAACATGCTTTTCTTCAGCTACCCTTCCTTACATGGAAGAAGTTCAGGGTCCCAAGGGGAGAAATTTCTTCTCATTGCAATTATCACCAACCCCTTTCTCTGAGACCTCTTCTCCTACTTCTCCAGTGACATCAGACTGAAGCAATATGGAAGGGATCTTGCATCAGAAAAGAATAAATACAACAGGTTATGCTTTCTGTGGCTCTAGTTACAGGACAGGGAGGAGTTGTGATTCGAATATACTTTTTTTTCTTTTCCAAGTTAAAGAATATACTTTCTCTGTCTTCCAAGTTAATCTTGGTTTCTCTATGTTTGAATCAGGAAAGTCACTGGATATTCCATCCTGTGGAAGTGCTTCTAATTCTTTTTCCAATTCTTCTTTACAAACAGGAAGGAGAGTGATTCAACCCCATGAATTATGGACCTCCTGCTTGTGCTCCTGATGCTGCTGCTGGTGTCTCAGCCTGTCTCTGGGAAACTTAGAATGAAATGCCCACTGAATTTGGACCACCAGGATGGAGAAAAGCCATGGAGCTATTATAGTCCAGGAGATCTTCTTCTTGGTATAGTCCTCTCTGGATCAGAAATAATACCTGCAACATTACCTTTCAACGGGGCTCCTTCTAGTCAGATTCAGCTGTAAGTCCTTCATTGTGATGGAGATTCATTCCCCCCATTTGCAGTTCTAACACTCTTCTTTTTTTTCCCTTCTTCTTTTGCTTACTCCTGTATTGCAGGACCTGACTAATTTCTTGAACCCTTTTAATTTTCGGGCCTCTCTCTTTTGTCTTTTTTTTTTTTTTTTTTTTTTTGAGAGAGAGGCTCAAATCCAAACACGATACAAATAAAATGTGAAATAAGTCCACATTATTTTCTTCTCCCTGTTCAATCCTCAGTTCATGATTTGAGTAGGGAGGGTTTTTTGAAAGTAGTGATTGTTTCCCCACTAGGCTCATTTCCATATTTTTATAGCTACTCATAGATATTCTATGCCTGAGTTTTATAGCAATAGAGAATGCTTTTCAAGGCCACTTTTCAAAAAAAATCCCCTTTCTTTTAGGATTGTTCTATTTTAATGACTGAATTATTCTTATTATTCACCGTCCCGACTCCCTTTGGGACTGGGGGGCGGTCTATAAATATGAATAAAGTAAAAGTAAAGTAAGTCTTCAAACTGTTTACTGGGCTGATGAAAATTAGTACTGCTACAAACAATGGTATACTGTACTTCTGATTTCTAATCCTTTTGGAGGAGTATTTCCACACTTCCTTGTCCACATTCACAATATTAATGGTTAATGGGTGACTAACATTTGTCTCTGGTATTGGATCTTTATTGGCTTAAATCACAGTTACCTTATGGAGAAAAATAAGATTAAAAAGTTATTTTGTTGCTGTTCATGATGCTAATATTAAGATTAAAATGCTTTTACACTAGTTTACCTTCTCAAGAAGAAATAATGCTATACATGATTTTAAATATTGAAATGGTTAACAAGAATCCCCGTCTCCTGCACAATCTCACCCTTGGCTACAACATCCATGACAACTATGTGACCACACTTGGCACTTCAGAAGTCTTGCTGGACATGCTCTCTACTGGAGAAGCCAATGTTCCCAACTACAGCTGTGGAAGGAAGGACAACCTTTTGGCTCTTCTCGATGCAGCCGACAGGGAGATTTCCATTCAGATGTCAACATTAGTAGGCCCCTACAAAGTCCCACAGGTTTGTGTGTGTGTGTGTTTCTTTACATACTTAAGTGAGAGTGGGGTACTCTACTGCAGGCTATTTCTGCTGACTGACTGCTTCCAGACGTTTGGCAGTTCAAATCTCGCCAGGCTCAATTTTGATTAAGCCTTCCATCCTTGCGAGGTGAGAACCTGTTGGCTCTTGTTGATGGAGCTGACAGGGATGTCTCTATCCAGATGTCACAATTAGCCGGCCCTTACAAAATTGCTCAGGTTTGTGTTTGCGTTTCCCTATCTGGCAAAGTGAGAGCGGTGGTCGTGTCTGACAATAGATCCAGTCGTATCTTCTCTATAGCATTCAAAAACTACTTTTAACTATGGCTATTGTAGGTTTTATGACTGGGGATTGATATAGTCATGGGAAGGAGGGAGCGAGGATCAAAACAAAAACTTGTATGTGTGTCTGTGTCTGTGTGCATGTGTAAACTATCCAACATCTTAACTATTTTGCCCTAAAATGCTAATGATCAAATTCATAATAAAAGGTTTGAAAAACAATATTGCTCCAGAGAGGATTGTCTACCAGCTGAACATTTCAAGAAATATCCAACTGGTGAGATCCTCCATTAGCAGGTTCATTTACAAATATAAATAATAATACCTGCTGTATCCAATTGGATTTAAGATGGCAATTGCAGTTCCCAAATATAAAAAGCAGAAATAATTTACAGCATTTGATACAGTAAACAAAGAATAGAGTAGAGTCGAATAGAGCAGAGCAGAACAGAACAGAATAACAGAGTTGGAAGGGACCTTGGAGGTCTTCTACTCCAACCCCCTGCCTAGGCAGAAAACCCTACACCACTTCAGACAAATGGTTATCCAACATCTTCTTTAAAATGTCCAGTTTTGGAGCATTCACAACTTCCACTGATTAATTGTTCTAACTGTCAGGAAATTTCTCCTCAGTTCTAAGTTGCTTCTCTCCTTGATTAGTTTCCACCCATTGCTTTTTCTTCTACACTCAGGTGCTTTGGAGAATAGTTTGACTCCCTCTTCTTTGTGACAACCCCTGAGATATTGAAACACTGCTATCATGTCTCCCCTATTCTTTCTTGTCATTAGGCTAGACATACCCTGTTCCTGCAACCATTCTTCATATGTTTTAGCCTCAAGTCCCCAAATCATCTTGGTTTCTCTTCTCTGAACTTTTTCTAGAGTCTCAAGTGAAGTTAAATTTAGTTTATTATCATTGCACCTTGCACAATGAAATTGAGAAGTAAGACTGATACTTATCAAAAGGTCAAAGAAAGGTATTGTCAATATGATATTTGCACTGCATATGCTGTTAAGAGGACTTGGCTCCTATTCCAGTAAGAATTATCTGATTATGGATAAGTCAAAGTCAAAAGTTATGGTCTTTGGAAAATGACTGCATTGTCATAAATGGCTATTTGATGAGGAGCCAATAGAGCAAGTTCACACTTTTCCTTACCTGTTAAATCTTCCAAATTCCTTATAGGAAACCCACTTTTATTTGTGGAGCTCTAGAGATAGAAGATGTAATACATCTATTATTTTGAATGTCAATTTGATATGAAAGAGGGGATCAACATCTTGGACTTCATATTAGACAAACAACCTATTGGGATCCTAATATTAAAACAATTCAGCATATAATACAGTGCTTTTCTTAGGAGGAAATTTGTTCAGATGAAATCTCCATTTTCATTCTCAGTGCTTATTCTATTGTACTTATTTTTCTAAATTCTGTTTTTACATAGCGACTTGTTAATGTTCTATATTTTATAGACTATATTTTGATATGGCCTAAAGATTAATCAGCAAGAAATGATATGTGCATGAGGGAAAAAAAGTTGGATTCATTAAAAGGTACAAATCGGGAATTGGTGGGACCCCAAAATAACAGAATTCTTCATTGCTTTTTTGAGGTCAGTGATAAAGTTGTTTCCGGGGCTCTGAGTGATAAAAGTCAATTCCCTTTTTTCCATCCGATGTTCCCCAAAGATGGGATCCAGCACCCAGGAATTGTCCAACTGCTACTCCATTTTGGATGGACCCTAATCGGTCTCTTTGCTCAGAACACAGAGAAGGGAGAACATTTCATGAGGACTTTTACACCCATGCTTCTGAGGAATAGAATTTGTGTTGTTATATCACAACAATTCTCAGTGACTGGACACACAGCACCCCTCAGGGATGCCCTCTCTAAGTGGAAACAAGTCAATGTTTTTGTTCACCTCATAGAATTTACTTCCATTTTAGACAGAATTGTTACGTTCCATTTAATGCTTAGGCGTTTGCCAGGACCCATTGAAGGGAAAGTCTGGATCATGACAATGGCTGGAGTATATTACATGGGAGAAAGCAGCCTTTTAAAATATGTCCATAGTGTTTGGACCTTTCCTCTTCAGTGGAAAAAGAGTTGGGACAAGGATGATGCCTTTAAACAATATTTCTTTGTGGAAAAGGAATTTCAAGCTGGGTATTTTCACTGTTCTGTTTCAAAACACGTCTTTTCTGTCAAAGGCCAAAGAAGATGCACCCAGAA
This sequence comes from Natrix helvetica helvetica, assembly GCA_029890345.1. Lineage (NCBI taxonomy): Eukaryota > Metazoa > Chordata > Lepidosauria > Squamata > Natricidae > Natrix > Natrix helvetica. The sequence goes on along the minus strand of JAKRSI010000747.1, from coordinate 152,675 downwards.
AGCCCCACTGGAAACCCAAAAGAAACAGAATAGTATGGAGATAGCAAATGTAGTTGTTACTTACAGTGTCATTAAGATTCTGTCCCATGCCTTACATGCTGCATGCAAATCCAAGAGGAGAAGGGAGAAGGGAGAAGAGAGGTTGGGGGCTCCAAGGCTGCAGCCATGGAAGGTAAGGGGTCCCAACAAGGAATCATCAAACTATAAATTCCTTTTCAAGGTCTTTGGTGGTCTCTGAGCTTGGTTGTTTAAGATCTTAAGTGACTGTATAATGTCTTGTGCTTATTGGAAGAGCCCTGCATCCTCCCTTCTACAACCAAGATGTTTTGTATATTAGAAAAAAATGTTCCCAGATTCCTTCCTTCTGTAAACCAAGATGGCTCTTCTCCTTGTAGCCTTTCCTCAAGGCTAAAAGTAGACCCTTTGATCTCTTCCTTGCCTCCTTTCTCCTTGCCTAAAGCTGATGAAAAGTTTTTCTCCAAGTGTGCTGCCTGTAAGGGGATCTGGTATGATTCTACTGGAACATTAATAACATTATAATCAAATGAGTAATATGATTATTATCATATCATTAAAACATTAACAATACTTTATTATAATCAGTAGCCATTCTACATATAGAATAATGTGACAAATGAAATGAATGAAATCTTAAAATAGACTGCAGCTGCCATTCATTACAATTATACAATCATGTAGCAAATCCTAGATGCTATAAATGTGTCCAAGTGGATTATCAGATTTTTCTGGCAGAATGCCCAATAAAACTATTTCTGGTTTCAGATCTATATGCTGCTTTATCATTTTTTCCAACCAAGTATGTATTTTCGTCCAATATTTTTAGCTTTTGGGCATGTCCACCACATATGATAATATGAACCAGGGATTTGATTGCACTTCCAATATTTAGCGGATGTATCTTTATACATTTTTTTCCAATCTTGGTGCAAAATGCCATCTATACAAGTTTTCTTAACATGCTGTTGACATACTCAATCTAACATTTCTATCCCACAGTTCTGCCATTTATCCAGTTCTATCATATATCCAAAAATTTTAGCCCAAACTATCATTGTCTCCTTTACCTGCTCACTTTCAAGTTTAATCCTTAATAAGTAATAATATATTTATCAATTTTTCACCCAGCTCAGTTAATAACTAGTCCAATTCTGTTAATTCTTTATTAAAACCATACATTTTAGCATCTTTCTCATATTGAGATTGTATCTGCATTTGTGGATATATATATCCCTTGACTACTAAGTCCCTGTTTGGTGTTTAATTCCCCTTTTTCATTCAGAATATATTTATATCTTATAATATTTTTCCATATTACTAACATTAGGATGTATCAGTGCTTCCATTGTGGAAAGCCAGACTGGTATTTTCAAATAATGTTGTTCTTTAATTTTAACCCATATTGATAGCAATGCATTTCTAACACAATGTCTTTGAAAGTCGCTGTGTATCTTATTCTTCCCATACCATAAAAAAGCATGCCAACCTAATTGAAGATTAGATTACATGTTGCCAGTATACTGCATGATTGAGAAATATTGATGAATCTTTGTACTTGAGTTTTGAAGATAGTGATAAGACTTGTTCTCTCAACTGACAATATCTGCAAGTTAAACAACCATAGAAGAAAGATTGAAATATAAAAATAACACAAGAGATTAACAACCATCCCTACCCCACCCCCGCCATTGCCGATTGCTTGCTTTTAAAATTCCTGTATGTTTCCATTCTAGTTCCATTCTTTTCTGGAGAAGAGTGAATTGTTCAATCTTTCTCTGCTGAAAGTGTACCTGGATCAAAATGGAGATGTAGCAGCAGATCTGGATATCATCAGTAGGGTGATTTTCCCAAAGAAGGATCCCATTGAGAAGCAACTGGGGAGTATTGAGAGACAGAGACTTATAATCAACCAAGATACTTTGTCACAGCTAAAGTTGCTCAACAAGGTAGAGAAAACATTGGTGTCTTTTCTCTTTTTTCAAAAGCCTTAGGACCCATTTTGAGTGGACTCAACCAAGTCAAAAAGGTAGATAACCTTCACTGGAAACTGAATGTGTAAACATTTTATAATTTTCTTAGATGGATAAAGAGGCTTCAGTTCTATTGACCATGCTATCCTTCGGATGATATAATGTCGAATACAGTCATAAGCTGATTCAGCTATATCTAAAAAGAGATTTGGGAAGATTTTTGTGTAGGACACAAATCATTGCCTTTTAGTGTCTAGTCTGCAATTTAGTTTGCGGACTAGTAAAGCTGGGGAGAGGACCTCATATGTTGGGGATTGTGGTGTCCATAGCTTTGAGTTCACATGTTCCTGATCAAATATGAAGGCAATTGTATTGACCAGTTCCTGACTTCAGGTTTGGATTGAATCCAATGAAATGGAATCAAGACTGTAGGGAGGTCCTGATGGTCCAATTGGGAATTAAGCTTCATCTTGTCCTGGTTGGAATCAGGTTCTCCTAAAAAAGCAGGTCCAGAGTCTGAGATGTTTTTAATTACCCGAGACCAAGTCATAGCAATATACACCTCTCTTTAACCCCACTGAGATAGGGGAATTTAGGAAGGAGGTCCAAGGCTGTCAGTTCACATGAAATCAAAAAGACTAGTCTGATGAGACCTTATTGATTGATTAAATTCATTTGCTGTCAATCTCACTATGATAATGGCTTGAAAACTGAAGTACTGAAGCATGACTTTGGTACAAAAAAATTCCTGATATCAGTAATAACAAGGGACAATTTCGATGGATATGTTACTTAGATTTTTAAGAGTGCACTTCATCTCAAAATCCCTCAAATGCAATTGTTTATCGTGATTGTTAGCTACCTTAAAACAAAATGAGAGGCTCCAAATCAAACTAATAATAAATATGAGTGTAAAATTCTCTGTCAGTGTGCCACCTAATTGTATTATTTGAACAGAAAGGACCTTATGATGGATAATTTGTGTTGAAAAAAAAACTTCTCTGCACATAGGACTCACACTCGTGATCCTTGTGGTGCATCAAACTCACTCTTTTTGAGGGACACATTCTCATGACCTCATCTCCATCTCACCTCACTATAGTTTTAGAATCTAGAATGTCAGACACACACACGCACACACTGCACAAGCAGGAGACCATACTCCATTTCTGACAAATGGCAGTCCAGTGTCTTCTTGAAAGCTTCCAGTGATGAAGCTCCCACCACCTCTGAAGGCAACTTCTGCTCCACTGGTTGATTGTTCTCACTGTCAGAATATTTCTCCTTATTTCTAAGTTGAATCTGTCTTTGATCAGTTTCTACCCCTTATTCCTTGTCTGGCCTTTGGGTTCTTCGAAAAATAGTTTGACCCATTCCTCTCTATATCAGTCCCTCAAATATTGGAACACTGCTATCATGTCTCCCCTGGTCCTCCTCTTCACTAGACTAGAAAGGTTTGTGTTGTGTTGAATTCTAGTATGACATGGTCACTCTCACCCAAGGTTTCTCTACTTTCAACTCCCTCTATCATTTCTTCTCTGTTTGTAAGAATTAAATCCAGTACGTCTGTCCCTCTACTTCCCTCCTCTACTTTTTGGGCAACAAAGTTGCCAGCTAGGTTGGTCAGGAACCTATTTGATTTCTCACTTGGTGCAGAACTAGCCTTCCAATTGATGTCAGGGTAGTTGAAGTCACCCATTACTATTGTAGTGTGTTTCCTATATATATTTGTTAGTTGGTTAGCAAAGCGGGCATCTATTTTTCTGCTTGATTAGGTGGCCTATAGTATACACCTATGGCCATGTCATTTTCTTTTCTTTTATATTGACCCATATTCATTCTAGGGGGTTTTCATCTTTGATTTTATGCATTTCTGTAGCAATATAGTGGTCCTTTAAATGCATTGCAACTCCACCTTCTGTTTTATGTAGTAGGTCTGGTGTGTGTGTGTGTGTGTGTTGTGTGTTGTGTTTGTGTGTGTACCCAAGTACAAAGATCTTTAAGGTTGACAGACTTTATTTGTAAGGAAACTTTCCTTTTTTATCTTATTTGGGAGATAATTTTGGACTGCTTTCAAAGGGAAGCATCTTTGCAATGTTTTATGTACTCCAGAAGAAACCTTTCCAGATTCTACTAGCCAAAAATGTCTTTCCTCATAACCGTTTTATTCTATTTTAATAAATCCAATGGAATAAAAATTCAACAAATATTTTACAATAATGTTTATTCTAAAATTTACTATGAGTGGATATTACATTTTAAAATCAAGCATATATGAAGAATGGAGGAATGAATGTAAATTCCACTATGAGGAGGAAAACATTGGTTGTCATTTAATGCTTAAATCTTTTCTCAATTTTATCCCTCCAGGCTTTGTTAAGAAGAAAAGTATTTTTTATATATATAATCTTATAAATCGGTAGAAAAAGGAAGGAACTAAATGAGGCCTGCAATTGTATCTCTTTCAACCATTTGGAAGTATGCAGATATTTCATATTTGCCTATGTGAAGCCCAGAGATAACTTGTCTAACGTTCATATCTACCTCCATCTTACATCGATGTTGAGTCTAACATATTTTCTTTGACTTTTCTTCTTTCTCTTCTCAGTCTCTGCCTCAGTCCAAATGTGTGGAAAAATGTCAGCCTGGATTTGTCAGGAAGCCTCGAGAAGGAGAGCCAGTTTGCTGCTATGACTGTGTTCCTTGTCCAGAGGGGACCATCTCCACTCAGGAAGGTTGGTGACACATAAGGAAACATTGATTTATAGGCATGTTAAAGACACATGTTAAAGTTTGATCGTTTACTTCTTAATTTTAATGTTGTCCAATTTCTTCCATAATGGGAGGTATGAGAAAAATATCTAGACAGGTAAGTAGGAAAAAGGATGTTGTGGGTTGCATAGGAAATCTCTCTTTTATTTGTCAGTTTGAATTTTTTCTTCCCTCTTTATCTTTCTAAGGAACATCTGAGTTCTTTGTAACTTGAGGAATGATTTTAGATCAATGGGTTTTGCTCACTCAACCCAATTTTGAATAGAATGGAGCTGGAAGTGACCTTGAAGGTCTTCTAGTCCAGCCCCCTGCTGAAGCAAGAGAACCTATACCATTTCAGACAAGTGACTGTCCTGTCTCTTCTTAAAAACCTCCAGTGATGGAACATCCATGATTTCTGAAGGCAAGCTGTCCCAATGGTTAATTGTCAGGAAGTTTGTCCTTAATTCCCGGTTGCTTCTATCTTTGATCAGTTTGCAACCATTATTTTTTGCTCTAGTCCTCTGGTACTTTGGAGAATAATTTGACCACCTCTTCTTTGTGGCAGCCCCTTTATTGTGCATTAAAAGCCAAAAGAAGCACCAATCAATTCCTCAATTAATCAGTCAATATTTATGAAGATAATAAATCCTCATAAACTGAAATATCTAATTGAAAGGAACCATGGAAGGAGAGATATTGGGTTCAAGGAGCAAATGAAAATCAGAGGACTCACCATAATAGCACTGTCAAATAGTGAGATACCAAAAGTTATAACACCAACAAAAAAGGAATATAGTCCTGGTTCTGAAAGGAGAAAAGAAGTCTAACATACAGTGTTGGGCTTAAAAGGAAAAGAGAACTAATACATGACCAAGCTACTTAATATCCATCGATACCAATGTTGAATTCATTCTCTCTTTAAAATTGTTGCCAAATCTAGAGAGTATAGGAATATATCACTGTATCTTCTCACTTCTACAGGGTAAACGACTTTGCAGATAACAGACTCTTAAATTCTTAAATTCCTTCATGAATTAATCTTCATTAAATTCAAGATGGGTCCCTGTTACCAGGAGATCCCCAGGGCTGTTGAAGAATCTCATTTTAAAGGATCAACTATTGTGCAGGCTCCACAGAATCCCAGTTTCTTTCCAAGTGCAATTAAATTCACCTTTCAAACACTACGTGAGACAGAACCAGGGTATCCACTGACCATCTACCACCCTACACAGGATTTTGGCTGTTCCATACCGGACTGTCTTACTGGAATTAGTGACTTTTAATTATGTATTCTACCCTGTAACATCCCTATGTTCAATTGATGCCTTGCTGGTAATGTGTTCCATCATATACTCGAGAGCAGACCTGATCCTACTGCGGGAGTCCCCCCCTCTCGCAAGTATGGCCCTCCGCCCTTTCGAGGGCCCACCTTGATGAGGGATTTATTAATCCAGAGAGGTGGACGAAGCGTAGCCTCAGGGGTTTTTTAATTAAATCTGTTTTTTAGAGGGTTCCGGGGTGGGGGGTGGGGTTAGTCAGGCTGAGGGAGGGACCAGTGCCAGGCCGACAGGTGGGGCTAGCAAGGGAGTGAGCGGATCTGTTAAGATGGGGGGGAGTAGCGACACTCCAGAAGAGGGTCTTTCTATCTCAACGGTCGTGGGGAGGGGGAGGTGCGAGGGTAGACTGAGATCCTATAACCGGTTGGGAGACCGTGGTCATTGGCTACGGCCGGTCATATGTCCCAACCCCCGCAATCTAGGTGGTCAGGACTTACAGAGCCATGGCCTGAGACTGATGCTATGCAACGCCAGGTCCGTTGCCAATAAGGCCCCCCTCATTAACGACCTGGTCTCAGAGGGGAAGCCGGACCTGGCAGGGATAACGGAGACCTGGCTGGGCCACGAGGGAGGTTTCCCCCTCGTGGAAATGTGCCCGCCAGGTTACCGCGCATTTCATCAGCCTCGGGCCCTTGGAAGGGGTGGTGGGGTAGCGGTCATTGTAAGGGAAGGCCTTAAGCCGAGAGAGTCCACTATACCACAGATAACCGGTTATGAGTCCCTGTGCGTGAAGTGGGGCCCAGGGAGTCAGTCGGGCTTGCTGATTGTATACTTGGCTCCTCGCTATGCATCAGCAGCCCTGCCCGAGCGCCTCGAGGTGATCGCCGAGATGGCGGTTGAAACCCCCAGGCTGGTGGTCATGGGGGACTTTAACTTGCCATCGGTAGGGGAAACATCCGAGGCAGCCCAGGAGTTCATGGCTTCCATGACAGCCATGGACCTGACCCAAGTAATTCAGGCCCCCCCACACGAGGGTGGTCACACACTGGATCTTATCTTTGTCTCTGGCCAGTGGAGGAGTGATCTAGGAATAGGGGATTTAGTCATTACACCCCTGTCATGGTCATACCACTCACTTCTCCGGCTTGACTTCCCAGCTGCTACTCCCCATTGTGGGGAGGCGGAACCGGAATGCCCTAGATGGTTCCGCCCCAGACGCCTGATGGAACCTGATAGGTTCCAGACGGAGCTTGGGCCATTTCCTGTAGCCCTGACCCGCACCCGGATGGAGGACCTAGTGGCTGCATGGAATAATGCGGCCACCGGGGCCTTGGACCGGGTTGCGCCCTTGCGGCCTCTCTTGCGGCAGCGATCCACCCAGGCTCCTTGGTTCACTGAGGAGCTGAGGGTGATGAAGCGCCGCAAGAGACACCTAGAGCGCAGATGGAGATCATCACGCTCTGAATCTGACCGAGCACATGTGAGAGCCTATTTGCGGACTTACCTTGTGGCTTCAAGAGTGGCCAAGCGTCAGTATTGTGCCACTCTTATTGCGTCCGCAGATAACCGCCCTACCGCCCTGTTTAGGGTGACCCGCTCCCTCCTTCAACAGAGGCCGCGGGAAGCCCCTCTGCAGGGTAGAGCAGAGGAATTTGGGGAGTATCTGCAGGACAAAATCACTCAGATTCGCAGCGAGTGGGTCCCCTCCAGTGGTTTAGAAGAGACGTCGGAGGTGGGTCTTGAGGTCCCATTCTGGGAGGAGTTTGACTCTGTTACTTCCGACGATATGGACAGGTTGCGTGGGTGACTGCGAGCCACCACATGTTTATTGGACCCGCGTCCCTCCTGGCTTATACTGGCATCCTGGGAGGTCACACGAGGCTGGCTCCAGGAGTTAGTCAACGCCTCTTTGAGAGAGGGGCTCTTGCCGACCGCCCTGAAAGAGGTGGTGGTGAGGCCCCTACTCAAGAAGCCTTCCCTGGACCCAGCTATGTTAGCAAACTATCGTCCTGTCTCCAACCTTTGCTTTTTGGCGAAGGTTGTAGAGAGTGTGGTGGCACAACAGTTCCCATGCCACTTGGAGGAGATTGATTATCTGGACCCGCGCCAGTCCGGCTTCCGGCCGGGCCATAGCACGGAGACGGCTTTGGTCGCGTTGGTAGATGATCTCTGGAGGGCCAGAGATGGGGGTTGTTCCTCCATCTTGGTCCTATTAGACCTCTTGGCGGCTTTGGATACCATCGACCATGGTATCCTATTGCATCGACTGGAGGGGTTGAGGGTGAGGGGCACCATTCTGCGGTGGTTCTCCTCCTACCTCTCTGGCCGAGTGCAATTTGTGTTGGCAGGGGGGCAGAGGTCGACCTTGAGGCCGTTCACTTGTGGGGTGCCGCAGGGGTCGGTCCTCTCGCCTCTCCTGTTCAACACATACATGAAGCCTCTGGGCGAGATCATTCGTGGGTTCGGGGTAGATTACCATCTGTACGCAGATGACACCCAGCTGTACATCTCTACCCCGAACCACCCCAACGATGCCGTCGAAGTGATGGCCCGGTGTCTGGAAGCCGTATGGATCTGGATGGGAAGTAACAGACTCAAGCTCAACCCGTCCAAGACTGAGTGGCTGTGGCTACCGGCACCCCGGTTCAACCAGTTGATTCCATCACTGGCCATTGGGGGCGAACATCTGGCCCCCGTGGATCGGGTGCGCAATTTGGGCGTCCTCCTGGATGCCCTGCTGTCAATGGATGACCATGTGACAGCCGTGGCAAGGGGGGTGTTTCACCAGGTTTGCCTGGTGCGCCAACTGCGTCCCCCATTGGACCAGGCTGCCCTTCGCACAGTCACCCATGCGCTTGTGACGTCCCGGCTGGACTACTGTAACGCTCTCTACATGGGGCTCCCCTTGAGATGTACCCGAAGGCTGCAACTTGTCCAGAATGCGGCCGCGCGGGCAGTTTTGGGAGCCGCTAGGTACTCCCATGTAACACCTCTCCTGCGCGGGCTGCACTGGCTACCTGTGACCTTCCGGGTGCGTTTCAAGGTGCTGACTATCATCTTTAAAGCACTCCATGGCACAGGACCTAGGTATTTGCGGGATCGCATCCTGCCCCATACATCCCTTCGGCCGATCCGCTCACACAGAGAGGGACTTCTCTGGGTGCTGTCCACTAGGCTATGCCAGCGGGCGACGCCCAGGGGAAGGGCCTTCTCTGTGATGGGCCCCACCCTCTGGAATGACCTTCCCCCTGACATCAGAACAACTACAGATCTCCGCTCCTTCCGCAAGCTAAAAACCCACCTGTTCAATTTAGCCGGCCTGGCCTAATTCCAGCTTCCCACCCCATGCCTGTATTTTTAAACTCGATGGGCTGGTTTTAGGTCGTGTCTTAATTTTCAATAACTTATACAGGGCTTTAGGTTTAATCTGGTTTTAAGAGTATTTATTATGTATATGGTTTTTTAATGTGGCTCCTGTACACCGCCCCGAGTCCCTTCGGGGAGAGGGGGCGGTCTATAAATCAAATAAACTTAATCTTAAACTTATCTGCAGCACTTCCACTCCTTGAGACTATGTGCTTGTCCCACCAGAGCAGATTTAATTGGCATGCAAAAGATCTTCTTCCCTAAAACATTGCCATTTTATGGGTCCTCAGAAGCCCACCTTTTCTGGTGCAGCTCCTTCCCCATTGGACCGACTCCCCACTGAAATTCAATAGGCCCCATCATCTTAAACCTCTGGAGACTTGCTATTTCTCCCAGTCATTTGGGTAAGTTAAGGTCAGTGCAAGATAAGTATCTGGTGGATTACCTCAGAGAAGGGAAGTAGTAGCACCAGATATTTCTTCTTTTAATTTTAGGTTGTTATCCTTGTTTTTAACAGTTATACATATTGGGGGGGGGGGGGGGGGTTGCTGTAGTGTAAGAATATACAATTACTGAGGCTTTCCTGTCTCTCAATATCACATGTCATCCAAAGCGTTTCTTGAAATTTGAAAGATTATAAAATAAATGTTACTTTATTTTCTCAGATACCGAAAAATGTACCAAGTGCCCAGATGATCAATATCCAAATGAGAATCGAAACAAATGCATCCCCAAAAGAATAATCTTCCTGTCCTATGAAGAACATCTGGGTATCATCCTTGTCTGTTTTGCTCTCCTCTTATTTCTAACCACAGGCCTTGTTTTAATGATATTCCTTAAATATCTCCAAACTCCCATTGTCAAAGCCAACAACCGGGGCCTCTCCTACATCCTCTTGTTCTCCCTCCTGCTTTGTTTTTTGTCCTCCTTTCTCTTCATTGGCCAACCAAGGAAAGCCACCTGTCTTCTCCGACAAATCATGTTCAGCAGTGTCTTCTCAGTTGCCATTTCTTCTCTCTTGGCCAAAACTATCACAGTAGTGCTGGCTTTCCTGGCCACAAAACCAAGAAACCAAGTGAAGAGATGGTTGGGGAAGAGCTTGGCCAACTGCATCATCCTTTCTTGTTCTGCTGTCCAGATGTTCATCTGCACCACATGGCTGGGAGTTTCTCCCCCATTTCCTGACTCTGACCTGCACTCCCAGCCAGGAGAGATCATCCTTCAATGCAACGAAGGCTCTGTTGCCATGTTTTATATTGTCCTTAGCTACATGGGTTTCCTTGCTGCCATTTGCTTCATAGTGGCTTTCCTGGCCAGGAATTTGCCTGGGGCCTTCAATGAAGCAAGGTTGATCACCTTCAGCATGCTGGTCTTCTGCAGTGTCTGGGTCTCCTTCATGCCCACCTACCTGAGCACCAAAGGAAAGTCCATGGTGGCCGTGCAGGTCTTCTCCATCTTGGCCTCCGGTGCTGGGCTTCTGGGGTGCATCTTCATCCCCAAGTGCTACATTATCCTCCTGAGACCAGATCTAAACACTAAAGAACATCTAAAGAAGAAATGAGGGAAATGATTGTGAAATTGTGTCTTATGCTGATAAGATTTAATTAATAATTCCTATTATTATTGGTTTATATTCTGCATTAGTGTTTTTAATAATTTAGGTTACTTAAAACCAAAGGTAATAGAAATATGAAGAAAGTTAGACTTGTCAAATTAAAATATAAAAATAATCATCAGACAATATAAAAAATAAAATAATAATTAATATTCCTTTTGTAAAACTGTTGGGAGTCCTCCTTTGCCTCAACACACAGATTAGCTAATATTTGGCTTAAACAATCCTTCAAGAGAAGACACGTGTGATCCGTGTCCTGGGCTTTGGACTGTTGAAAGTTTGGCAGATGTCTCCAAAGCTAGTTAGGAAGGTGTTAGCTTTATTTCATTCACAGTATTTTGGAAATAGGTAGATCCACTCCCCCAAGATCTGGGTTGTACTGGGTGCAGAAAGATTAATGAGGATGATTTGACACTGCAGTTTCAACAGCTCCAACGGCTTTTGGTGCTGCTTCTCTTTCTTCCGCTGTCTCTTTCTCAATAATATCCTTTTAGTTATGCTCCAAATCAAGCTCCATCTTCTTGGTGGCTTAGTCTGTCTTAGCCTCCAGTTCCAGCTTCTGTGGGCTGTGGTGCCAAGCGGATGTTCTGACTTCTGGAAAGAGTGCAGAGAAGAGCAAGTAAGATGATTAGTGGACTGGAGACTAAAACATATAAAGAATGGTTGCTAGAATTGGGCATTTCTAGTTTCATGAAAAGAAGGACTAGGGCAGTGCTTCTCAATTATTTTCTGTCATGCCCCCCCTAGGAAGAAGAAAACATTTCGCGCCCCCCCCCCCCCCCAGCGCGACTGTAAATAGTATAATTTGTCTATAAAATTGTTATAAGTACACCTCTGCATAACATAGCACACCGGTCTTTCCTCGTCTCCCACCGTAGTCACATGCTTTCTTTCCTCTTTCCCTCTTACTTGTCTATCCTTCCTTCCACCCTCCCTTCCTCCTTCCCTTCCTTCCTGCCTCCCTTCCAGTTCCCTCCTTCTTCTTTCCCCCCTGCCTGCCTGCCTTCTTTCCTCTTTCCATATCCTCCTATCCTTCCTTTCTCCCTCCCTCCTTCCCTGCCTCCCTTCCAGTTCCATTCTTCCCTCCTTCCTTCTGCCTCCTTCCTGCCTGCTTGCCTTCTTTCCTCTTTCCCTCTTGCTTGTCTATCCTTCCTTCCACCCTCCCTTCCTCCTTCCCTTCCTTCCTGCCTCCCTTCCAGTTCCCTCCTTCCTCTTTCCCCCTGCCTGCCTGCCTTCTTTCCTCTTTCCCTATCCTCCTATCCTTCCTTTCTCCCCTCCCTCCTTCCCTGCCTCCCTTCCAGTTCCATTCTTCCCTCCTTCCTTCTGCCTCCTTCCTGCCTGCTTGCCTTCTTTCCTCTTTCCCTCTTGCTTGTCTATCCTTCCTTCCACCCTCCCTTCCTCCTTCCCTTCCTTCCTGCCTGCCTCCCTTCCAGTTCCCTCCTTCCTCTTTCTCCCTGCCTGCCTGCCTTCTTTCCTCTTTCCCTATCCTCCTATCCTTCCTTTCTCCCTCCCTCCTTCCCTGCCTCCCTTCCAGTTCCATTCTTCCCTCCTTCCTTCTGCCTCCTTCCTGCCTGCTTGCCTTCTTTCCTCTTTCCCTCTTGCTTGTCTATCCTTACTCCCTCCTCCCTTTCTTCCCTCCCTCCCTGCCAGCAGCTCCTCCAGCATCCCAGCTGGAAGCAGCAGCACAACAGTCGCCGTTACCAGGGGCGAAGGGGTGGCGGTGGCAAGATCGGGCGACCGCCACCCCTTTGTCCCTTCCCCAACAGCGGCTGTTGCGCTTCCGCTTCCAGACGGAATGTTGGCGGTGGAGCTGCTGGCGGGGAGGCGAGCTACCTGCATAAAGACGCTGCCGAGGGCATGGCAGAATATATCCCGGCTTGAAGTGGCAGCGCTGGGGACTACTCAGAGACTCATCAGAGCCACGGACTGGAGCTGTGCAAAAAGTCTGCTTGGGCTGGGGGGGGGGAGGGAGAGGGAAGCCTGGGACAGCCATGCTTCCCTCCCTCCCACCCCCGCCCGAGCAGGCTTCTTGCACAGCTCCAGCCCGCGGCTCTGATGAGTCTCTGAGCAGTCCCCAGCGCTGCCACTTCAAGCCGGGATATATTATGCCTCGCCCACGCCGCCGCCGTTGCACCCAGATGGAAAGGGAGCCTTCGCGCCCCCCTTTACGGAGCCTCGCGCCCCCCCCCGGGGGGCGCGCCCCACTATTTGAGAACCGCTGGACTAGGGTGACATGTAGTGCTGGGCTGTTTGGTTGCATCTTCTTCCCCAAGTGCTACCTTATTATCATTAGACCAGATCTAAACACTAAAGAACATCTAATGATAAAAGTAGGGACCTGATCATGAAATTGTTTCTTATGCTCATAACAGTTGATTATTGATTGCAATTGTTGTTGGTTTATTGCTTTGTTTGTTTCTGCTTGAGAAATTAGCTTATTTATAATCCAAGGAAATAAAAAATAATTACATTAATCAAATTAAAATCCAAGATAATGATCAAACAATAAAGTTACCTAATATTGGTAGCCCTCCTTTTCCTCAGCACATGGGTTAGCCAATATTTGAGTGAAGTGCCATTTTGTGACAGGGGACATATGAACCCTATCCTGGGCTTCAGACTACCTTCAGCTTGGTAAGTATCTTCAGGATTGGTTAGGAGAGTCCCAACCTCATCTCCTTCATGGTTCTTTCAGAATTGGTATTCCAATTCCCTCATGGTTTGGTTCTATTGGGACGAGAAAGATTGATGTAGATGATGCAGTGTTGCAACTTCAACAGCTCTATTTGGGTTTGGTGCCCTTTCTTATCAATCTCCCTTCATTGAAACTCCAGATCAACTTTCACCCTCTTCGTGGCTTCCTCTCTCTTAGCCTCCCATTCCAGCTTCCCTGGACTGAGGCGCTGAACAGACTTTCTGCCTTCTTTTGAGGAATCTTCTCTACCAGACATCTTCATAGCCTGTGCCTTTCTGAGAGGATTGGCATCCAGGTATCATTGTCACTCAGTGGTGTATTAACCATTTAGCAGACTAAGCACGTGTTTAGGACACCAGGCCCAAGGAGGCACCACAAAGTTGACAAACAAAATACCCAATGAAGATTTGTACAGTATGTACAGAGGAGGGGGGCACCAAGATTTGTCAGTGCTTTGAGCACCAGTGAGCCTAAATCCGCCAGTGTTGACACTTCCCAATTGTGTGCCCTACCACTACCTCACCTATCCATCCTCACCTATCCATCATTGCCAGTTTCTAAAGGGGGGGATTAAGACCTGTGGTTTGTATGCGACCTCTGCCCTCTTGATTCCCTGGTTACCCCCTAGTGTTCAATATCCCACTTCTACTACCATATAATAATGGAAAAGGTGTCCTCAGTGTCGAACCTGCCCCTCCTCTGAGCTCCTTCAGTTCTAGAGAAACCCATCTATGGGGGAACAGCTATTGGCCAAGTTGGTCTCCTTGTTCCCACCCTTCTTCCTCTCCAGCCCTCTGGGAAATCAGAACAGGATTGAAGGGAAAAAGGTAAAGGTTGCCCTCACGCATATGTGCTGGTCGTTCCTGACTCTAGGGGGCGGTGCTCATATCCGGTTCGAAGCCAAAGAGCCAGCACTGTCCAAAGTGGTCACGTTGCTGGCAAGACTAGACCCTGAAGGTGCACAGAACGCTGTTACCTCCCCAACAAAGGTGGTTCCTATTTTTCTACTTGCATTTTTACATGCTTTTGAACTGCTAGGTTGACAGAAGCTGGGACAAGTAACGGGAGCTCCCCCCATTATGCAGCCCTGAGGATTCGAACCTTCAAACTGCCGACCTTTCTGATCGACAAGCTCAGCGTCTTAGCCACTGAGCCATCGCATCCCTCTTTAAAATGTATAAAAAAATGTGTTAAATGAATGTGGGAAGTGTAAAAATAAAGAAGGGACTTTTTATAAGTTATGGTGAACATGTAATACAGCAAAGATGTTTTGGAGCAAGATTCATATTTTAACACACCAAAAATTCTGAAAACAAAGATTAAAATGAAACCAGAAATGTTTCCTTTGGGTTCAATGGAAAAAGACTTAGAGAAAAAAATTGGAACTTTGACCATATATACAGTATGTTGACACAAAGTCTCATTTTTAACCGCAATAGTGTGGGTAAAAATCAGCTTCCAAATGAATGGGACTGTTTTGTATTAAAATGAAGACATAAGGAACTTAGCCTTACAGCTCACAGTGACCTTTGCTAAGTTACATCATAATATCCCTCCTGGATCTGAAGATGCAAATATTTACAATACAATACAATAGTAGAGTTGGAAGGGACCTTGGAGGTCTTCTAGTCCAACCCCTTGCCTAGGCAGGAAACTCTATACTGTTTCAGACAAATGGCTATCCAACATCTTCTTAAAGACTTCCAGTGTTGGGGCATTCACAATTTCTGGAGGCAAGCTGTTCCACTGATTAATTGTTCTAACTGTCAGGAAATTTCTCCTCAGTTCTAAGTTGCTTCTTTCCTTGATTAGTTTCCACCCATTGCTTCTTGCCTCAGGTGCCTTGGAAAATAGTTTGACTCCCTCTTCTTTGTGGCAACCCCTGAGATATTGGAACACTGCTATCATGTCTCCCCTAGTCCTTCTTTCTATTAAACTAGACATACCCAGTTCCTGCAACCGTTCCTCATATGTTTTAGTCTCCAGTCCCCTAATCATTTCTTATATCTGACACCATTTTTCTTTGCAGATAATAGAAGGGCAAGTATTAATCTGAGATTTATGATGCTATTGTCCCAAAAATGGCTCAGTCTGGTGCGGAAGCCAATCAGAGCCAGACACAAGGAATGGATTATCGCAAAACTTTCATTGCAGTGCTTAGGTAAAAGGGTCCTAGTCACTAAGGGAGCTGAGACCCTGAACAACAGCATAGCACAATCTTTTATGCATTTGATTTCCAGAAATAGGGAAGTAACATTTCATAGGTACAGTATAGGGGGTACTTTACTCAATAGTAGCAACTGTGAGAGGGATCTTGGAATCCTAGCGGACAACCATTTAAATATGAGCCAGCAGTGTGCAGCAGCTGCCAAAAAAGCCAACACAGTTCTAGGCTGCATTAATAGAGGGATAGAATCAAGAGCATGTGAAGTGTTGATACCACATAATCCCTTGGTAGGCCCACACTTGGAATACTGCATTCAGTTTTGGTCACCACGATGTAGAAAAGATGTGTAGACTCTAGAAAGACTGCAGAGAAGAGAGGACTGGAGGCTAAAACATATGAGGAACGGTTGCAGGAACTGGGTATGTTTAGTTTAATGAAAAGAAGGACTAGGGGAGACATGACAGCAGTGTTCCAATATCTCAAGGGTTGCCACAAAGAAGAGGGAGTCAAACTGTTCTCCAAAGCAGAACAGGGCAGAACAAGAAGCAATGGGTGGAAACTAATCAAGGAGAGAAGCAACCTAGAACTGAGGAGAAAATTTCTGACAGTTGGAAGAATTAATCAGTGGAACAGCTTGCCTCCAGAAGTTGTGAATGCCCCAACACTAGAAGTCTTTAAGAAGATGTTGGATAGTCATTTGTCTGAAACGGTTTAGGGTTTCCTGCCTAGGCAGGAGGTTGGACTAGAAGACCTCCAAGGTCCCTTCCAACTCTGCCATTGTATTGTATTGTAAAGATATTACCTTTTTTCTACCTTGCTTCTAGTCTACCTGTCCATTTGTCTATGGAGTTGTGCCTTGTTTGAGCATACGTGTCATTTTGCACCTTTAAAGCCATGCCTTGATTAAGCTCTACCTGTCCTTTTGTCCCTATTTGTGGTTTCTGCTGCTTATTTTCTTGTTGCCAAATCTTCTCACCCTGTCTAATTTGTGTAGGTGTTCTTACATTTCCTTTCTTTCAAACTGCCAGGTTTATACAGTTACATTCCTTTCACTCATCACTCCCTCCCAAAATGGGATACATTGTTTCTTAGTAGGTGATTCATCCCTATTATTTATAAATATGGACGAATGGATCATTTCCCCCTTTTCTGCATCATTTCCGCTCCTTTTTGAAATGTGTAATTAGTTATATATTTATTTAATAAACACATTTATATGAAGACCCCACACTTGTGACTTTGGATGGCTTCTAACTTTAAACATAAGAACATAAAAACTTATAAAAACCGGATCACTTTATGAGGGTTGAGAGAATAGGATACGGATGTTTCTCTTGGCTTGAAGGAATTTCTCGCTATTTCTTTGGAGAAGACTCCACTCCAAAGTTCATTTTTTCAGCATCCAGCCGGGTTTGACTCTGTGTCTTTAATGTTAAATTTATTTGATATTTGGGTCACTTTTTTCCCTTTTTGTTGTTGGTGCTGGATGTATCTGTTTGTTTGTCTTTCTCTTTTGTCTTTTATTTGAGAATTGTTTAGGAGTATGTTTAAGGCAACAATCTGTGTCTAAATGATTATTTTGGCTCTTTGATTCTGTGTGGCCTCTTTTTCATTCCAATTCTCAGTCCCCATTGGCCATGCAATGAGCATAACCGAGAAATGACTGGAGGTCTCTGGCAAGGGAAATTTGGCTTTGGAGGGGTGAGTGTGACCCTTCTGTGCTTCCATGGGTCATTTTCAGTCTCAGGCAAAGACAACTGTCAATCATGCAGTCTCTGCTGTCAATCTTCAGAGGTTCTTATGAGAACAGACTTAAGGGTTTAAGAGACAAGAGAACTTTCTCTTGGATTGAGAAGGGGAAACCTCTTATATCAAAAGTCAGTCCATATGCTTGTGTGAAGTTATATGGTAGGGATTCCCGAAGACCAAAATGAAGTTTTTGGGTGTAAACCTTTAATAGCCATGTTATTCTTTGGAGGATGGAGGACATGCAGGGCCTTCAGCTCCTCCCCCTTCTTAAGAAGCCTCTCTGTCTGGAGCTCCTGCACAGCCTCCGCCATGGTGATTTCCCGACTGATGGGGACAGAGGAGGGCTATCTCCATGGATGATGCTTTCCCTCCTCCCCTCTTCTGGCATCAGAGGTTGGAGCCAGGAAACAGGCCTGCTCCCTTTGGCTCCCCTCCTGGGATGGGGACTTTGACCAGAACAGTCTCACCAGTCTAATTTGACTGACAGGAGTTAGCTTAGATGAATGGGGTTTTTTGACACCTCCAAAAAGAAATATTGTATCCCCCCCAAAAGAAGAAAAAGTTACTTGGAGTTTTATTTATTTATTTATTTATTTATTTATTTATTTATTTATTATTTATTTATTTATTTATTTATTTATTTATTTATTTATTTATTTATTTATTTATTTATTTTTTATTATTTATTTATTTATTTATTTATTTATTTTTATTTATTTATTTATTTATTTATTTATTTATTTATTTATTTATTTATTTATTTATTTATTTATACACTGCCCATCTTGACTAGAGGTGACTCTAGATGGCTTACAATCAGGAAAAAAACTAGATCAAATGTGCAACATTAAAATGAAAAAAATATCAATAACATTGAGTTTTATAGTTTGATCACTTGCTTTCTGATGTATTACACACACCAAATGAACTGCATGTAACATTTGTTTCTGTCCCCCATAAATAGACTTCAACCCACCTGAATAAACTTGAGAGTGTTAAGTTACCTCCAAACCCAAAGAGTATTGTAAGCCATAAACCTGTCCTTTGCAGAATGTTCTCTCCTGTAGAATCCATGTTTTCCATTGTTGAAGCCTCAAATGTCATCAATGTCTTTTATTGTTTGATCACTCACTATATTGCAAATGTATGCATAATGTGTTTCTCTACCCTATAAAAAGACTTGACTCCTTTCCCCCTTTAATAAATGCTTTTTGCTTGGCTTGAATTACCTGGTGATTTGTATTTTCAGGTGGGCAAAGAAGCCGCTTAGCAAAGGTTAAAGTATCTCTTCAAGGATCACATTCCAATCATCTCATTATTAGGTTATCAGGAGCCAAATGAGATGGGAGGACCTGTTATCAGAATGGATGGTCTCCCTATGCTTTGCCAGTTGCTCTGTTGCATTCTGGAATCTGAGTGGACACCTCAAGGTCAACCGTGCAAGAGCTAGAAAGACTCTGTGAAAGAAACACTAAGCCACTTTAACATCCAACCAAGGGAATTGGAAGCTGCAGCTGCTAACGGAGCCTCTGGCAAGCCCTGTGCTATGCAGCCTCCATTGGCTTTGCAGACAAGCACCACCCCAAAATGATACAAAACAATGCATGGCATCACAGAACAACACTCACAATGGGCTTTCAGTGCCCCTCCCCTTATACTTCTTTCTGAGCCTCCAGGCTGGGACTATAGGGGCAATAGAATAGAATAAAATGGCATGGGATGGAGTAGAATAGTGATTGGACACACAAAGAATTTGTCATATCCACAGATGAGTTTCACAGCAATTCTTCTTCAAAGCCAAAGGACTACTTTACAGCAGAAATGAAATGGGTTATAAGACTAAATGAAGGATGAATGCACAATGCTCCTGTATTTCCAGTAGAAATTCACCTACTATTGGAAAGTTCTCTCATTTCTTTAGGCCATCTGAGATCAACCAGGTTCTCCAACCTTTCCCAATGTCCACCTGGGTTGCAATCTCAATGACATCTATTTAAACCTAAGGATGACTTGGGATGCTGTGTTGTACCTGCTCTCAACTGGGGAGGCCAACATTCCTAACTACAGTTATGTCCATCTCATTCTACAGCATTCTTCCCATGTTGTAGGTCCCAATAAGAAGAGGTGAATGACTGTAAATAAGGAGAAAGTAAGCATTTCCTGGGCTGAAGTTTTCATCTGCAAGAGGAGAAAATGCTTGCTTCTCCAAAACAACTACCATCTTTATAATAATTTTATTTCTCTGTGAAAAAGGCAGCTGACACTATGGAATGCTATTAATGTGATATTTCCATCCTGTTTCAGAAGAAAAAAAAATCAGTGACATTCAGTACCTTTCTGTTTCTATTAAACAAGTTGTAGATAAATCATTTAACTTTTCTAATTGCCAAAAACAATTTTCAGAGAAAGGCTGGACAAGATGGCTGCAGAAAAATGACTTGGATTCTCTCCCAGGAAGAGATTGAAAGAATCTTGTCCCTAAGGACCACATTTAAAGTAATGGAATTTTTAGAGACTAACCATCAACTATATATTTCTGGTGTATCAACAAGATTCCCATTGCACAAGAGTCATGTTTAAAAAAAACCGGATGTGGCATCTCAGGCCTCAGGTAGGCTAAGGGTACTGGATAGACATGGTGTCTTAAGGATCCCAAAAAGCTCAGTGGGTATTAGGTAATTTTACTACACAAGGTTGGGGACAATATTTAAATACACTTTAAATATTTCAAGCAATATTTATACTTAAGTGTGGGGAGCTGTTTGTAACATTTTTAGATGTGGATGTTGGAAAATTAAGATTTCAAATTCCTCTGTCTCATATATCTACATTTCTTCTTGTTGTAAGTTGCTCTTTTGTAATCAGGTCTGGCTTCAGGGTGATAATGTAGCACTTGGGGATGAAGATGCAGACCAGCAGACCAGCAGCGGAGGCCAAGATGGAGAAGACCTGAACAGCCACCATGTATTTCCCTTTGGTGCTCAGGTAGGTGGGCACAAAAGTCACCCAGATACTGCAGAAGACCAGCATGCTGAAGGTAATCAGCTTGGCTTCATTGAAGGCCCCAGGGAGATTCCTGGCCAGGAAAGCCACTGTGAAACAGATGGAAGCCAGAAATCCCAAGTAGCCAAGTGTGATATAGAACATGAAAACAGAGCCTTCATTGCATTGCAGGATGATCACTCCAGACTGGGAGTAGAGGTCAGAGTCAGGGAATGGGGGAGAAACTCCCAGCCAGATGGAGCAGATCATAATTTGGACAGTAGAGCAAGAAAAGATGATGGAGTTGGCAAGGCTCTTCCCCAACCATTTCTTCACTTGGTTTCCTGGTTTTGTGGCCAGGAAAGCCAGCACCACTTGATTGTCTTGGCCAAAAGAGAAGAAACTGCAAATGAGAAAATGATGCTGAACACTGTTTGTCGGAGAAGGCAGGTGGCTTTCCTTGGTTGACCAATGAAGAGAAGAGGAGACAGGAAGCAAAGCAGGAGGGAGGCCAGGAGGATGTAAGAGAGGTCCCGGTTTTTGGCTTTGACAATGGGAGTTTCTTGGTATTTAATGAAGATGATTAAAACGAAGCCTGTGGTTAGGAAGAAGAATAGAGCGATGGAGACCAGGATGATGCCCAGATATTCTTCATAAGACAGGAAGGTTATAACTCTGGGGATACATTGAACTCGATTCTCATTTGGGCATTTGTCATCTGGACACTTGATGCATTTTTCTGTATCTGAGAAATCCAAAACATATATATTTTAGCATATTTGACTTTCCAAGGGCAACCTTCTTGGACCAAACCTCATAGCAGAAGAATTTCCTAAGATGCATTTCCTAACATTTCCATACAAAGAAACTAAGAAGGATATCATTTTCAAAAAAGATGTTTTCTCTGAAAATAATAAAGCTTGCCCCTCTTAATCCTTCCCAGTCCTTCTTTCAAGGTCTTTTTGGTATGCGTCTTTTTTTGATAAGAAATAAAATAAAGAAGAAAACACTTGCATTTCAAGGCATCATTTCACTCAAATTCCCATGTAAATGCTCTGGATATGCTCCATTCCATAGAGGCCTGCCCTTTTCTTTGGTGTCACCCACCTTCCTGAGTGGAGATGGTCCCCTCCGGACAAGGAACACAGTCATAGCAGCAAACTGGCTCTCCTTCTCGAGCCTTCTTGACAAATCCAGGCTGACATTTTTCCACACATTTGGACTGAGGAAGAGTCTAAGTAGAAAAACAAGGAATGCCAAAGGAAATGTGTTAGGATTTATCATCCATGGAACATGGAGGTAGAGAAAAACATTAGCCAAGTTGTCTAATGGGTTCACTTTGGTAAATATGAAATCACTGACTGATTTCAAACAGATATAGGTGATATCACTATAACTGTATAAGACCCTCTGTGAGGGAAAGAGGTGGTTAAGTATGAAGCATTGATAAATAAATTAAGCAATTGACTAAGGCGGAGATGTCACACTCCCAGCCTCTGTCACGTGCTGGCCACACCCACGCCTGGTTTAGTGAAGGGGGAAAAGTCCTGATATATCACACGATGCAGCCGTGACGACATGAGTTTGAAACCCCTGAACTAAGGCATATTAATTTTCAATATAAGACTTTTGCATTTAAGTAAGTCTGGAGGAATGCAATTGAAGAAAGATTTAAGAGTTAAGCAGCAACCATTGGATTCCTCCTGATGACCGTATTAACATCAATTCCTCCACTCTTCCTACACCCATAATGTTAAAGTATGATGATCTACTCATATTAAATTTTAGAATAAAATGTATTGTAAACATTATTTTTTTTTATTCTATTCTATTTATTAAAATAGAACAGCACTGTGATGAAAAGAGAAACCTCAGATTTGGAAATTTTTATTTGGGGTTATAGCAAAGGTTCTTTCCTTTGAAAGTAGCCCAAAACCAACTTTCAGTTAAGACGTCAAAGAAAATTTCCTTACAAATGAGGTCTGTCAACCTTAAAGGAGATGCTCATTGTTTAATTATATATTTATTTCTCAGCTCACTGGTAATCTAGGAATAAATTCTGCCCAGGTTCTAGAAATGTAGTGAAGGGTAAGTTGCTGCACATGGGACATGAGTAAGAGCCCATTGTCAGAAGGAGATATTTTAGAGACCCAGCTAGCTATAGCCAAGAAAAGATCCTTTCTGTTGAAGAACTACACTTAGGCAAAACCAACTGGCATCTAAAAACAGTTGAAGAGCTATTATTCTACCCCGTAGAATTTCCACTTCCCACATTTAATTTCTAAGGATAATTCTCAAGGAAACTCATCCATTTTAGGGAGTAGACTCAGTCTACTTGAAATGGGTTCTCAGGCTATGGGGAGGGGGAAGAGAAAAGGCACAAATATTTCACCCACTTTGTTGAGCAACTTTAGACGTGACAGACTATCTTTGTTGATAATAAGTCTCTGTCTTTCAAAATCCCCCAGTTTTTCTATGATGGGATCCTCTTTGGGGAGAACTAATAAGCTTGCAATGGCCAGATGTGCTGCTACATCTCCATTTTGGTCCAAGTAGATTTTACAAGGGGAAAAATTGAACAATTCATTTGTCTCCACAAATGGATGAAACTATAATGGAAATATGGAGGAATATTTAAAGCTGAGCCCTTGGCTTCTTTTTTTTTATAAAAAGTTTTATTTTTCCCTTTCAAATTCATTCACAAATATACATTCCTATAATTGCTATTAACATTTATCTATTCATCATTAATCTTTATTGTTATTTTCTTACAAATATATAGAATGCAGTTTGGGTCACTTTCATGCCACCCCATGCCTCCAGCTTATTTTGCAATAACCTTGCTCCTTCCATCTTCTCAACCTCCCTTCTCTGCCTTCTTCTTTCCTCCCCTCCTTCCTTCCTTCTTCTTCCCCTCTCTTTCCCCCACTCCTTCTCTCTTCTCCTCCTTCTTACCCTCTTTCCTTCTCTTAATTCTCCTCCCTTACTTCTTCTGCTTTACCCTGTCTTCCTTTCCCTCCTCATCCTCCCTCCTTTCCGTTGTTGCCCTTGCTTATTTACTTTCTCTGATGGGTTCTCGGGGTGGTGTTTCAGTGATCCCAACTTTATATTTACATACAAATAATTTTATCTGTTACATTTTATTTCTAATAATAATTCCACTCATATCATTTTTTAACTTGTATACTTGCATTTCAATACTTTCCTATTCCCCCCTAATTTAATAATGTATCATCAGAGTTCTTTATTTTACACTTTGTTCCTTCATCTTTCTATTTGTATTTCTTTTCTAGCCAATTGTAAAATCGCCCCCATGTCCTGTAGAACACTGATTCCTCTTTGTCCTTTATTCTCAATGTCAACATGTTCATTTCTGCGCAATCTAATGTCTTGTTTATCATCTCTCCTTCTGATGGTATTTTATCTGTTTTCCAATTTTGTGTGAATACAATTCTAGCTGCTCTTATTATCTGTACAATCAGATATGAATCTTCTTTACTATATTTCTCTGGTAGAATACCCAATAAGAATACCTCTGTCTAAAGTCTATGGGCTGGTGTATCATTTTCTTTAACCATATTTGTATTTTAGTTTAATAGCTTTTTGCATCTCTGCATGTCCACCACATATGATAATATGATCCTGGCAATTGATGACACTTCCAACATTTGGCTGATTTATCCTTAAACATTTTTGCTTATCTTTCAGGTGGCAAGTGCCATCTATTAAACATTTTATACAAATTCTCTTTATATGCTGTTGCCATTGTTAATTTACAGTTGCTTTCCCATAATTGTTGCCAGTTTTCTAGTTCTATTGTGTATCCAATTTTTTGCCCATCTTATCATTGTTTCTTTAACCTCTTCTTCTTCTTCTAAGATTATTCAAAGTAAGTAGCTATACATTTTTGATCATTTTTTCATCTATTCCCATGAGTATCTTATCTAGTTCTGATTTCTCCATGTTAAAAACATACTCTTTAACATCCTTCTCATATCTTGTTTATATTTGCATTTGTTTAAACCATCCTATATCAATCCCTTGTTCTTCTAATTCTTTCTTCTGTTTTAATTCTCCCCTTGCTGTCAATATATCTTTATATCTAATGACATTTCTCATACTACTAATGTCCGGGTGTGTCAAAACTTCCACTGTTGAAAGCCACATTGGTATTTTCGTATTTTCGTTCACTTTTTCCCATACTGTGAATAAACCATTTTTTACCTAATGTCTCTGAAAATAACTATGTATGCTAGTTTTCCCATACCACAAAAATGTTTAACAACCCAGTTGCATATTGCTTCCCTCCAAAGACAATAACCACATATTTCTCGATAATATCCATTCTTTTATCCACGTTAAAGCTGCTGCTTAATAGTATAACTCCCGATTTGGTAAACCAAATCCACCTCTAGTTCTTGAATCTTGCAACATTTTTATGCTACTTCTTGCTTTCTTTCCTTGCCAAATATATTTTCCAATTATTTAATTTAATTTTTCAAAGTACTTTTTCCCAGTTTTATTGGTATTATTTGAAACAAAAATAATATTCTTGATAGTATATTCATCTTAATTACCATTATTCTTCCCATTAATGATAACTGTAAGTTTTTCCATTTATCTACATTCATTTCAGTTTGATTTCTTAATTTATAGTAATTATGTTCCTTGATAGTTACACACCTTGAAGTCAGCTGTATCCCCAAATATTTCACTTTCTTTACTATTTGAATATCTAATTTCTCCATTATTTATCTTTTCTGTTTTTCTGTTATATTTTTCACTAGATGTTTTGTTTTATCTTTATTAATTTTCAATCCAGCTACTTCTCCATACTCTTCTATTTGCTCAAGTAGTTTTGGACCTTTTTTTATTGGACCTTCCATAATAAATACTAAGTCATCCGTGAATGCTTGCAATTTATATTCTTCTTTCTTAACTTTCAGTCCTTTTATATCTTTGTCTTGCCTTATCTTTCTATTCAAAACATCTAGTGTCAGTATAAATAATAGTGGAGATAGCAGGAATCCTTGCCTGGTCCCTTTTCTAATAGGTCCCTTTTCTGTCATATCCCCATTTACCATTACTTTAGCCTGTTGCTCTTTATAAATTGTTTTAACCATATTTATGAATCCCTCCCCCAAATCCCTCATTTGCAATGGATTATCATAAATGGTCAATTTACATTATCAAAAGATTTCTGTGCATCCAAAAATAACAATGCCATTTGTTTCCCTGGGTGTGCTTCATAATATTCTAATGCATTCAATATAATCCGCATATTGTCTCTAATCTGTCTCTTGGGTAAAAAAAAAACATTTTGATCTGAGTGTATAAATTCACTTAACAATCTTTTGAGTCTTTCCGCCATTATAAATGCAAAGATTTTGTAATCCACATTTAATAAAAAAATTGGACTATAGTTCTTTATTTGCTGCAAGTCTGTTTCTTCTTTTGGGATAAGAGTTATATAAGCCTCCGGCCAAGAATCCAGTATTTTTGCTTTCAATAACAGTTCATTGAATACTTCTAGCATGATGTTGTTTAGCACATCTTGTACTGTTTTGCAAAATTCTGCTGTTAAACCATCCAGACCTGGTGTTTTTCCCTTTTTTGGTCCTTTTATTGCTTCTATTACTTCCATCATTGTTATTCCCTCTTCTAGTGCCTTTTAAAAAATTTCTGGAATCTTAGGTATTTCAACCTTCTCTAGATGCTGTTTTATCTTTTCCTCTGCCACTGTGTCTTGCTGGTATAATTCCTTATAACATTTTTCTACTATTTTTTCCTTTTCTTCCTTTTGATAACAAATATTCCCTTCTTGGTCTGATAATTGATTAAGGATTTTTTTTCTTTCACTTTTTTCATCTTGTATGCCAACCATCATCCTGGTTTATTTGCATTGCATGTGGCTTTTACTTTATTTGTCACTTCTTCATTTTCCATTAAATTCAATTTATGCTTTTCTAGGTCCATCAAATTTTTAATTTTAGCATTTTGTGGGTTTCTTTGTAGTTCTATTTCCAGGCTCCTGTGGTCCTCCTCTATTTTCTTTTGTGTTTGTCTGTTTTGTTTGCTTCTTTGTCCCAGATAAGTCATTACTAGTCCTTTAGTATATGCCTTGCTGGTATCCCACACATTCTGTAGGGATGTGTACTCCTTCTTATTGTCTTTTTAAAAAATCAATTCTTTTTCCATATATTCCTGAAATTCTTTTTCATTTAATAGATTTTGATTTAATGTCCACACTATTTTTTTTTCTCTGACCTTTCCACATCATTATTATTGGATTGTGGTCTGCCCATATACTTGTTTCTATATCAATTTTTTGTGTTTTAGCAATTAGATCTGTTGTTGCCCAAATCATATCGATTCTTGACCATGCCCTATGTCTGTTTGAGTAAAATGTATATTGTTTTCTCTCAATTGTCTTCTTCTCCTTCTTCTTGTAGACTTAATTCATCCATCATTGTAAAGAATGTTTTAAGCAGTGTTCTCCTTAACTTCTTTTTTGACTTTGTAGTTTTATAATCCAACTCATTATTTACTATCGCATTAAAGTCCCTTAATATGCATATTTCTTCAAATTCATATTCTAGTATCTTTTTGTGGCGTTTTCCATAAAATCCTTCTTGATTCTCATTTGGTGCATATATCACCACCATCAATATTTTTTTTATTCTTCATCATTATTTCCGCTATCAGTATTCTTCTTTCTTCATCTTCAAATATTTGCTTTGATTATATTGACTTTTTGATATATAGTGCCACACCATTTTTGCTTTGATCAGCAACTGTCATATATAGCTTCCCCAATTTGAGATAATCCAGATATTTTTGTGTTGCTTTTTAATATGTATTTCTTGCAGGCATATTATATCTAATTTCAATATCTCTAATTTATTAAATGTCCTCTTTCTTTTTATGCTCGAATTTAGTCTATTTATGTTTAATGAGATTATTTTTATTTCTTCTTCCATGTCTTAGTTATTTGTAGTTTTAGTTGATCTAGTCAGTCTCATCTCCATTTGTTCTTTTATCTCTTTTGCTCTTGCTTCTTCTCTTAATGCTCTTTCTTCTTGTTATTTAGGGTTAAGGTTCTCTTCTTGTAGTTTTCTTCCTCTTTCCTCTCTCTATCTCTCTTCTTCTTGTGGTCCAAAGTATTGTTCATAAAAAAAAACTCTCTCTTCTGTACTGTATCCAGCCTATGTCTTCATTCCTGCCAAGTTACTAGTATCCCTTTTGGTATTAACCATCTGAAATTAACTCATTTTTTTATATCTCTGTTCTCAGTGTTTTCTTAGTAAATCTTACATGTATCTCTCTGGGTAATTTATTTCTTATAGTGTATCTTGTATGGACCCTGTAAATTTCATCAATCCAACTGGCCAGCTGACTTCAGCCTTCTTTTGAGGCCATTTTTCACTCCGGAGGCTTCCCTGAAGCCTCCAAAGTGAAAAAAAATGGCCCTTAGGGCAAACTGGAAGTTCAGTAATGGACTTCCAGTTTGCACGTAGGACCGTTTTCACCCTGTTCATGTCCATGTTTATACTTATACCTCTTATCTTGTATATTTTCAACAACTAAATAAATACAAATACAAAATACAAATAAGAGGTGGAACAGTTTCAGAACTGAGCAAGTAAAGCAGGGAAATTCAGTCCCCCTTCATTGATTATCTTAATGCAAAGAGGAAGCAAGCATAAAAAGAAAAGCTTTAATTGGGACCCCTCTAGAGGGGAGCAATTAGGCTAGATTGTCTAAGGTGCCCTTTCAATTTTATAAAGGTAAAACTGTATGATGCTAATCACAAACAAAGAAACTTGTATAAAAATTATTTAAAATAAACAGATCCTTTTAAAATTAGCAGTGTTTAATATCAAAATTAATCTATCATAGTCCTGTCTCTTTGGAACATTGTGCTCTCTGAGTGGTTGAATTGGTAAAATCTGTTGCCGTTTTATAGTAGAAGGAAGTTGAGATGGTTCCCCTCCTTCTCTTTTGGATTCCTCCTCCAAAGGAACTAAATTTGATGGATGCTTAATGGAAACCCTTACCTGCCATGGCTGCAGCCTTACAGTCTCAGACTTCTCTTTACCCTCTTTCCTTATCCTGGATCTGGAGGAATATGCAGCCTTCAAGATATGTGCCAGTGACCTAATGACACTATCTGAATAGACAGCATTTATCATTTTGATCCTGTTCGATCCTGATTGGGACTTCAGTGTCATTTTCTGGGAGCATCTTCTCCGGCCTTTGACAGAAAAGACGTGCTTTGAAAAAGAACAGGAAAAACACTGAGCTTCAAACTGGGGATCCAGAAAGAAATAAGGTTCAAAGACATCATTTTCTGGCCTTTCTTTTTGCACAAATGTAAAGGCCCAAATGCTATGCACATATCTCAGAAGTCTGTGCTTTTTCAATGAATATATTGACAAAGTTGTGGTGATCCAGATTTTCCCTTCAATGGGTCCGGGCAAACGCATAAGCGTTAAATGGAAAGGAATAATTCTATGAAAACGGGACTCAAATTCTATGAAGTGAACAAAGACATTGACTTGTCTCCACTTAGAGAGGGCATCCCTGAGGGGTTTTGTATATCCGGTTGTTGAGAATCGTTGTGACATAACAATACAAATTCCTTTCTTGACAAGCATAGGAGTAAAAGTCTTCATGAAATTCTCTCCCTTCTCTGTGTCTGAAGCAAAGAGGCCAATCAAGGTCCATCTGAAATGGAGAAGCAATTGGACCATTCCTGGGTACTGGAACCCTTCTTTGGGGAACATCAGATGTAAAAAAGGGAATTGCATTTTATCACTTGGAGTCACTGAAGAAAAAGGAAAAAAAACTGATCTGAAACAGGAACGAAGAAAACTGTGTTATAATTGGTGTCACATTGAATCCAAAATATGAGCTTTTAATAAATCCATCTTTGTTCTGATATACAAGTTAAATAGGTTATTGTTGATTAACCATTAGACCATATAAGATACCAATTAATAAACACAGAATAGTGATAATGCTGTATATATAAAGGGAGTAGGAGAAACAAATTATGTGAAAAGAAATAAGAATAAAATGCAAATTATATTTATTTACCCTTACAATTTACACAATCAGATCAACATCTGCCAATTTCAACTGAATTCTTTTTTTTTCTAATAAAGGTTCTTCTTATATGTAATTTTTGAATTCTTACCACAGAGAATATATGTTGTTTAAAAAGTAATCCCAATAGATCATTCTACTAATATGGCCTAAGGTACTGATCTCTCTCTTTCTTTTACAACTGAGATTGAAATAATAAAAGACCATTTTCTATCTCTGGAGCTTAACAAATATAACTCTGTTCATTACAAGAGACTTGGTTGTATCTTCCATGTTTAACCATAAGATAGTTTGATATTTCTGCATTTCAGTACTTGGTGATTTGGAAACTGTAGCAGTGCTTCTATTTCAATATGCTAAACATACTGAGGATGGTTTTATCTTTCTCTGCTTTGTTATCCAAGATTCTATGTGCAACAATATTTTTATTTATTTGCATCCCACCTGGATTATGTTTGAGCTTGTTCTCCAATTGTTCATTGGAGACCACAGCTTCTGATATAATTTGTCAACTGTCAATTCTGAGAGGTTATTAATTATACCCCCTTGTCTGTTCCAAAAAGAGAGAATTTGGGAAGTTTGTCAGATTCCATAACTATATTCCTTGATTTGAGGCAAAAAATAGAATTGTATACATTCTAAAATCAACTCACAGAGCAGCAGCTGAAGTCCTTTTATCCACCCCCAAGATACTTCTGAGATGCTGTGATTGGATTTTGTCTACCAGTGACATATATTTAAATCCCAAACAGTAAGAGGCATCCTTGGCATTATATACATTAATAAATGGGGCTGACGAGGATGGTAGCTATGATTGTTTTTAAGCAGCACATTCACTACTTCCCATTGTGTATTTCATGGAAATATTATAATATTGGTTAAGATCATGAGTGAAATGTGAGCTTTCCATCAGTGCTGCACCTTCCTATTCTACAGAAGTCTCAGTGATTGAACACAGAGCCTCCTCTCACCTTCACAACTGTGTAGCAGAAGCCCTCGAAGCAACGTGGATGGTGTCATGTCTCTTTGTATCCTTGTTTCTTCTCCACTGTGTATCCCAATCCCAGCCATGACACCTACAATGGCTGTCCTGAAAACCAGCTCTTGAATTTTCATAGGAAAGATACAGCTTGGATATGCTCCTGATCACCAATCTCCCCATGCACATTACCAGATAGAGAAACACACACAAACAAACCTGTGGGACTTTGTAGGGGCCTCCTAATGATGATATCTGGATGGAGGAATCCCTGGCACCTACATCAAAAAGAGTCAAAAGGTTGTCCTTCCTTCCGCAGCTGTAGTTGGGAACATTGGCTTCTCCAGTCGAGAGCATGTCCAGCAAAGCATCTGAAGTGCCAAGAGTGTTCATATAGTTGTCATGGACATTGTAGCCAAGGGTGAGATTGTGCAAGAGTTGGGGGTTCTTGTTGACCTCCTCAATTGCAAAAATAAATCGCACGGTGCCATTCTTATCAGTAGATAAAATTCTGTAAAATAATGCTCATGTTATCATAAACATCATCAGCAACAGGAACAATTCTTATTCAGTCTTATTCCCAAACAAAAAGCAAATTATAGCCATCTTTCACCATTTATTTTTCATGAATATTGAGAAGATGATGGATGGAGTTAATAATTACAAATACACCATTATTTGTAGAATTACTCATTTTAATCTACCAATTATAAGGATTCAAAATGATTGAATCATGAAAAGTAGAATCACCATAAAAAAAAGAGAATGTTTCATAAGTGACCCAGAAAAACAGCTCTATAAACAAGTCATCCTCTATTGATGTAAAGATCAAATGATTGAATATCAATCAGCATTTATAAAAATATGTAAATGGGCTGGGCAGAGGCAGCTGTGATCCTTTTGATAAAAACTTTAAATAAAAGTCATGATTCAAATGTTGAAGTCAGAATTTGACAGGGAGGGGAAAATAATCTGGACTTCTTTCAGGATTTTTTTCCTGCCCGATCTTTGCATCTGTGTCTCTCCCACAAAATAAGACAAAAGAGGGCAGATAAAGAAATCAAAGTAATTCAGGAAAGAAAATACCTCCTGCTATTAGGAGTAAGTGAATAAGAAGAAAAGAAGGAGAATGTTAGAACTGCAAACGGAAGGATTTGCAATTCCATCTCACTGAATGACTTACTGGTGAGACTGACTAGAAGGATGTATGTTGAAAGTCTGCATCATAGGTGATATTTGTTATCGTTGTGCGCAATATACCAATGAGATGGTCTCCTGGGCTGTAATAGCTCCATGGTTTTTGTCTATCCTGAAGGTCCAAACTCAGCGGGCACTTCATTCTCAGCTTCCCAGAGACCGGCTGGGACACCAGCAGCATCAGAACCAGCAGCTGGAGCTCCATAATTTATGGGGATGAATCAATTCCCCTTCCTGTTTCTAAATAAGAATGAGTAAAGAAGACTTTGAAGAGTTCAAAGAATTCTCACAAGATGGAAATGCCCCTGGTTTTCCTGATTCAGTCATAGAGAAACTGAGCTTCTCCTAGAGGCAAGTAGATTTGAGAGCATAGCCACTGCCTGTCTCAAAATCTGTATGCATAGAGCAGGACCTGAAGCATTTATACTTTTCTGATGTTATTCCCTCCATGTTGCTTGAGTTTACATCAAAGTCCATCCATGGAGAAGTGGCTTAAGAGGTCTCAAAGACAAAGATGGTGATAATTACAGTGAGAAGCAACTTCTCCTTTGAGGATTCTGAATATCATCAGAGCTCCATGTGCAGAGGAGCTGTGTGAGAAATGCATGTTAGTGAAAAGTCACAGAAACACCCACAACAAGTCCAGAAAGTGATGCTGGAGGAAGAAAGTTCAATACTCAGAGAATTGACTTCTGTTGTCCTATGTGGTGTCATGTCTCCCAGTGTGTTCTGGGGAAGACCCACTCAGAATGTCATCCCTGACATTCTATTTGGGATGTCAAACTTGTCATCATGGCATCATCATAAATGACGATCTCACAACTTCCACCCCCCCCCCCTTTGCTAAACCTGGCATGGGAGTGTCCAGCGTGTGATGCATTTGGCCCATGGACCACAAGTTTTACATTTCTAGGTTGAGCTTCCTGTCTTCTTACGCCAGGAAAGCAAAAACATTACATTGAACCCTGCCTAGTGTTAAGAATGGGGCCTATGGTTTATTTTCTATTAGATTTCATATATCAATCCTGAAATGGGCTGATTTTAAATCGGTTTCTCCCTGAAGAAAAATTTATTTCTCATCTGTTCTAGAAATATTAATTTTTGGATGACAGCTGACTAAGAGACAGGAATATGCCATTGGATTGTGCCATTTGGCAAATAGGGAGAAAGTTGTACAGTGGATAGAAGTTGCTATTTTATTCCTTGAAACTCTCTATTATTTTTCAACATTTATTTAAGATACTGAGATCCTCTATATTTTCAAGCATCTTAACTTATTAAGTAAACTCTCGGCTGTGAGGTCTGAAGCTGTGATGGCAGCAGTGTCCCCAGTAGGGTGAATGATGAGACCTGATTTCTTGATACATTAACCCAGAAGCTGTTTTGGGGTTTTTTTTGGTGATCACTCTTCTTTTTGTGTAGACAGGCTTTGTGTGGTGGGGCCCATCTCTGAGACTGTGTGTGAACATGCCCCCAAAGATTGCCAAGTGCTTGGTAGGCATGGTTAAGAGTCCCTGTGTTCATGACATATCTGGGCATAGAATTGGGGGGATAATTTCTCTTATCTGGAGGAAGGGATATTGATATACACACCTCAGCCTATAAGAGTTGACTTGTGTTTTGAATGAGAGAGGGGAGCTATTGCAATAGATAGGACCATTCTGAGAGTGATGGATGGAAGCCACATACTTGTTGGCATCTGATCTTTTACTCAAAGCTTACCCCACTCTATTGCTTCTCTACTCTTATTGCCAGCTACCAAGTTCTGATTGTTGCTGAACACCAGGTTTTTGCATAAGAAGTTTTCTTTCATTGGATTTGTGAATCCAGGTAAGTCCTGTGCCACTTGGGGGCAGGTGGATTGGGTCTTGGATGACACATCCCATGTGGTAATCCTTGAGTGTAATTTTGGGGTAGAAAATGAAAGACTTGAAGGAGTCTGTTGAAGGAAAAGATGAAGGGAGTCTGACCCGAACATATTAGGAATAATCCTTTCAAATTTCATGGAGATATGGGCCATGAAACACTAATATTTTCCCCACCCTCATTGTATCTGCTAATAGTAATGCAGTAGCTATATCTAGGGTGACCTGCTTCTTATTGTTTAGGGAGATCCACTCAGAACATCTGCTGGGCCTCAGGGAGATTTATTCAGGTTCTCTGGAGGATAAAACTATTGAGATTTGTGCTGACCTGGACAGGGAAGGTCAAGGTGCAAGGGGCATGGCCTAGTGGTGTAATCCCAGACATGTTTGATTATGGACTCCTAGGAATTTTTTTTTGTTTTTTATTGTTTGTTGATCAAAGTTCTTAATCCCCCATCTTCCCTTGTAGAGGGGCTCTTCCCTGAAAGATCCAGAGCCCCCACCCTCCACCCCACCCTGGACATTGACAAGTTGATTCATGAGCTTCCATGGATTATGTGGGTTTCCTTTTTTTTATTCCTGTCCTGGTTTTGTTATCCTTCCCATTTTTTCTTTGTCGTTTCTTACTCCACCTTTCTTGTGGCTAATGTTTGAATCTGTGAAGCCTGCAGAGTCTTTGGGGGCATGGCACCATCTACATTTAAATATATCAATAAAAAATAAAAGCACATGAGCTTTTTTTTTGTTGAAGCATGTGGAGGTTTTTAGGTTGATTTAGGTTTTATTTAGGTTTATTTTGGACGGAAGGCAGAGATTTGCTCCTAAAATAAATTTGCGGGGAAATTTTCCTTTTAACTGTATAAAATGTGGGGGACATTTGGGATTCCAGTTTTAAGGCAGTGATTGATGGGCAAAATGTGGTGTTTGCAGGGGATTGGGGGAAAATATAGCTGGGAGGGTTGAGAGAGAGGGAAGAAAAAGGGAAGGGATATGGGTCAAAGGAAGGAGTGGGGTATGAGGAGAAATTGATCTTTTTAAATATCAAGCCAGGCTTATGGGCTTCCCAGAAGAGTCAACTTACCAGAAAGCCAATACTGGAAAACAAGGTGGAAAGACTTTGGGGGTCTTTTGAAAGACTTTGAAATACTGAATAAGGGGATGAAGCTGGGAAAGATGAGAAACTGAATTGTTTCAAATTGTGTTAGGTTTTTGGGGTTTTTTTTTTAAAAAAAAAACTTTTTAACGATGTTTCCTTTGTGAAAGATTATCTTCTTTCAACACCTTTAG
The DNA here is from genome assembly GCA_029890345.1 of Natrix helvetica helvetica. Lineage (NCBI taxonomy): Eukaryota > Metazoa > Chordata > Lepidosauria > Squamata > Natricidae > Natrix > Natrix helvetica. The sequence goes on along the minus strand of JAKRSI010000747.1, from coordinate 117,646 downwards.
TAAAGTTGATTTTCATTTAAATGCTGGGAGTTGACCCATGGCCATCTTGGACCTGCCTCAGCTTGGCTGAGCTACTGACTCTCCAAATGAGACTAGGATGAATTTTATCTTCTATCCTCTTCAGGCAGATCGACTTGAATACTGATATGCCAAACCTGCCAGGAAGTTACAGGCTGTAAATAAATGTCTCCTATTGGAAATACCTCACTAGAAGGATCAGAAAGTCTGTTCAGGGCCCAGGGAAGCTGGAACTGGAGGCTCTGAGAGAGGGAGCCATGAAGACGAGAGAACTTGATCTGGAGCTGAAATGAAGGGAGGTTGCTGAGAAAGAGCCCATCAGGAGACAGAGAAGGAGCACCAACACCAGTGAGAGACCTTTGAAAGACCTTTGAAGTTGCAACACCATGTCATCTTCCCCAACTCTCTTCTCCCCAATAGAACCCGTAACTTGAAGGAATGGAGATACCAATTCATAAAGGACCATGAAAGCGATGAGCTTCAGACCTCACTAATTAACTTTGAAGATGCCTGTCAAGCTTACAGCAGGCAGAGCTGTGAGGGGAACCAGCCAGCCTCTGGTTTTATATTTATCCTTGGAACAGGATTTTCAAATCTCAGCCACTTTTAAAAGTGTGGACTTCAACTCCATTCTGGCTGAAGCAATCCTGGGAGTTGGTCCACACCTTCTTACAGTTGCTGAGTTCGAGAAAGACGAGACTCCGTGGTCTCCAAGCAGAGATGCATTTCTGCCACTTCGGATGAACCAGTAAAAAAGTGTCAATGCTCACGAGGAAACCAGTAGTAAAATAAATTGAAAGCCTCCACTATCTTCAAGACTCTTCCCAAGCCTTTCATTTGGCTTTTGCTTTAATGTCAAATTTCACTACGTCTTCTACCTTTTTATATGATTTTAGTTCCCATTTCCCATTTTCCTTCTCTCAAGGTCTCTAATTTTTCCTTCATTTTAAAAATATTTTTGAATATTCTTTCATGTTTTTCCTACACAGGGCTGCCTCTGATCAGAGTTTCCTTATAGGAGAGAGAAGATTTTCCCCTTCAGCCCCTCCAGTTCTGAGGTAAGACAGAAGCCCTGCCCCTCTTCCCCCTAGTGGCTGCCCCTGTTCTAGCCTGTCCCTGTCATCATGGCAACCCAGCAGCAGCCAATCAAACATGAGGGGAAGAGACAATGGTTTAAATGGGAACTCAGCCACCAATCAGCCTCATGGAGAAGAGTTTTAATGAACAAAGGGGGGGGGGATTTCAAATAAGGATGAAATAAAAACGGTTTTAAGTGTGATGAGAAAGGTGAAGAAAAAAACAACTGAGAGAGAAATCAGAGGGAGGGAGGCTGAAGTCCTGGAAGAGCTAGTTTCCCCTCTCCCCCTAGAAATGGCTGCCCTGGAGAGCTTCTCCTCCAGTGGAGACTCTGGAGCAAGTGAGAGCAGCGGCTGCCCAGAAGAGCCCGGCCAGAGGGTCTTCAGGGGCCACGAGGGACCCCCAGATGCCCCTTCTTCAGAGCCCCAGAGGGTCCCCCAGGCACCAGGGAGACCCCCCTTAGCGACCCTCGCCTTCTCCTCCCCAGCAATGCCGGATCCCCCTTTGGAGACCAAGGCCCTGCATGGCTTCCCCCAGACAGGAGCCTTTCCTGCAAACACACGAAATAGATCTGAAACCAGACTTCACAAACTCCCATCCGGCTGCGTTTCCCCTTATATGCAACTCCAAAGCCCATAAACCACGTTAGTCTCTTCCCAGAATGAAGGGGGTGAAGGGTTCCCCCAGATCCCCGTCCTCCTTCCTGGGCCTTTTCTATGGGCAACGTGAAGACTCTGGGCTCTGCTTTCCCCCTTCAGTGTCCCTATGTGTGGAAGAGAGGGCAGTGGAGCATGGGTCCCCCTTCCCTCCCTTTCTTCCTTACTGTGGGGTGAAATCCTTTATTTCTCTAATGTTGCTTTCTTCATAACTATGTAAATTTCCTTGTGGACATGGTAGTCCTTGAGTTTTTATGACCACAATTGAGCCCAAAATTTATATTGCTAAGTGAAACATTTGTGGTGTCCCATTTTTATGACTTTTCTTGGCATGTTTGTTAAGTGAATCACTGCGGTTTCAAATTAGCAACAACGTTGTTAAGTGAATCAGGTTTCCCCATTTGACCTTCTTGGTCAGAATGTCGCAAAGGGATCACAAGATTCCGGGAACCCCTTGCCAGATAAATGTGGTGAGTCATCTGTCAAGCATCCAAATGTAAATCAGGTGACCATGGGGGGGGGGGCTACAACAGTCCATAAGTGTGAAAAAATGGTCATAAGTCACTTTTTTTCGGTGAATGGTCACTAATGCAAATGTGTTGTAAAAGTCGAGGACTACCAATATTGCATCAACCTTTTGTAGTGAAGCCCTTCAGCTTAACTTTCAAAACAAAATAAACTTTGGCTCTAACTCCCTAGGAAGCCATTTCCGTTCTGTGACTTGTTTCAGGCGTTAAATAATCCCCAGGGTTTTCTCTCTTTAACCTCCATGCCCAACAAATATCCCACTTCTTCTTCTTCTTCAGCCACAGGTGCCATTTATTCCCTCTGGGCCAATTTCAAGCATGGAGCTTTCAAACCTCTCAATTCTTGGTGACCAATTTAATTCCATCTCTATCTTATCATTTTGAACCCTGTGGGGATTGTTTCCCTTCCATTTCTCTCCAGAGAAAAGCCCCACAAACTCTGAGTCAAAGAACTGGTTGAATTAGCCAGGGATCTCTAGTGAGAAGGAGAATTGTTATCCTCAGAGTTTCATCTCTGCTCTTTTTGGCCGAATCCTCCAGGGGAGACTTTGGGCAGAGACAGGGGGAGTCAGCTGCAGTTCACTTCTCAGACTCACCCAGAAGGCCCTAAACCAGGGGTGGCGACAAGTTCGACAAAAAGAGCCAAAATTTTAAACTGTGAGAGTCAGAGAGCCACACCACACTGCAGTGACCTGCCAAAACAGACATTAAGCAATGTTCCCTCTAATTTTTTTTTCGATATGAGCAGAAAAGTATAGTGTTTTAGCGGCACATTTTCATGCTGAGCACCCGAATTTTTTTCACAGATGTCACCTAAGACAAAACGAAATCAGTATTATTTGAAACTCAAAGTTATGGGTTTCTTCAAGGTAACCCGCCTTAATTCAAAGTGTTATACTTGAATATCAGTTCACTTAACAACAACGCTCCTGCTTAGCAATAATAATAATAATGATAATAAATAATAATAATAATAATAATAATTGATAATAATAATAATAATAATATATTATTTCTTAGCCCGCACCCTCTCCCCGAAGGACTCGAGGCGGCACAACAAAACATACGAAATAAATATGTAAACAAAACAAACATATAGCAAAGACATACACTGAAACATACACAAGGAGGAGGTCGATTGATAAAAACAATTAAAATACAGTATATAAAACCCCTAGAAATTAAATATAATTAAAATACCCAGTTAAAAACCCGTCAGGAGCGATATGGTTAGATCAAAGTTGAGCCAGGCCAGCTGCTTGGAATAGGTGGGTCTTAAGCTTAATACGGAAGGAGCGGAGGTCTGAGGTATTCCTAATATCCGGAGGGAGGTCATTCCACAGGGCTGGGCCCGCCACAGAGAAGGCTCTACTCCTAGGCGCTTCGCCCCACGACATTGTCTAGCGGACGGCACCTGGAGGAGCCCCTCTCTGTGCGAGCGAATTGGTCGCAGGGATGTATGGGGCAGAATACGATCCCGCAAGTAACTAGGTCCTAAGCCATGGAGCGCTTTAAAGATAGTTTTATCAAAACCTTGAAACGCACCCGATAGACCACCAAGGAAGGCAGTGCAGCTCGCGCAGGAGCGGTGTCACATGGGAGTACCTAGTACTCCCCCATAATTACCCTCGCGCGGCTGCGTTCTGGACCAACTGCAGCCTCCGGGTGCCTTTCAAGGGAAGCCCCATGTAGAGAGCGTTACAGTAGTCCAAGCGAGACGTCACCAGCGCATGAGTGACTGTGCGCAAGGCATCCCGGTCCAATAGGGGGCGCAATTGGCGCGCCAGGCGAACCTGGTGGAACGCCCCCCTTGCCACGGCTGTCACATGGTCATCCATGGACAGCCGGGACATCCAGGAGGACCCCCAAATTGCGCGGACGCGCTCCACGGGGGCAAGATGAATGCCCCCAATGGCCAATGATGGAATTAATTGGCTGAACCGGGGGGCTGGTACCCACAGCCACTCCGTCTTGGAAGGGTTGAGCTTGAGTCGGTTGTCATCCATCCAGATCCGTACGGCTTCCACACACACGGGACATCACTTCGATGGCCTCGTTGGGGTGGTTCGGGGTGGAAAAGTACAGCTGAGTATCATCAGCGTACAGATGGTATCCCACCCCGAAACCACGGATGATCTCACCCAGCGGCTTCATATATGTGTTGAACAGGAGTGGCGAGAGGACCGACCCCTGTGGCACCCCACAAGTAAGGGGGCGTAGGGTCGACCTCTCTTCTCCTGTCAACACACGCTGCATCCGGTCAGAAAGGAAGGAGCCGAACCACCGCAAGACGGTGCCCCGGACCCCCAACCCCTCCAGCCGGCGCAGCAGGATACCATGGTCGATGGTATCAAAAGCCGCCGAGAGGTCTAATAGGACCAGGATAGAGGAACAACCTCTATCTCTGGCCCTCCAGAGATCATCCACCAACGACCAAGGCCGTCTCCGTGCTGTGACCGGGGCGGAAGCCGGACTGGCGCGGGTCTAGATAATCATTTTCCTCCAGATGTCGTGGGAACTGGTAGGCCACCACACTCTCTACAACCTTCGCCAAAAAAGGGAAGGGTATAAAAGTCGCAGATAGGCGTATGTTGGAGACAGGACGATAATTGGCTGAAGCTCCAAAGGGTCCAGGGAAGGCTTCTTGAGCAAGGGGTCTCACCACCGCCTCTTTCAAGGCGGCCGGGAGATCTGACCCCTCGCCCAACGAAGCATTCACTAGGCCCAGGAGCCAGTTTCGTGTAACCTCCCAGGATGCCAGTACAAGCCAGGAGGGACACGGGTCCAATAAACATGTGGTGGGTCGCAGTCGTCCACGCAATCTGTCCAAATCCTCGATGGCAAAACCAAGTCAAACTCCTCCCAGATCGAAACCTCAAGACTCGTCATGGGCGTCTCCACTGGAACCACTGACTGGAACCCAGTCTCTCCGGATTTGAGCGATTTTATCCTGCAGATATTTACCAAATTCCTCTAAGCCCTGCCCTGTAAAGGGGCCTCCCGCGGCCTCTGAAACAAGAGGGGAGCGGGACACCTGAAACAGGGCAGCAGGGCGGTTTCTCCGCGGACGCAATGAGAGTGGCACAATATTGACATTTGGCCGCTCTCAATGCCACAAGGTACGTCCTTAAATGGGCTCGTACCTGTGATTCGATCAAATTCGGGCGAGAGGATCTCCAACGACTCTTAGACGTCTCTTGCGGCATTTCATCACCTCAGCTCCCGGTAAACCAAGGGGCTAGGGAGGATCGTTGCCGCCGGAGAGGCCGCAAAGGCGCCAGTCCCCCGGTTCAAGGCCCCGGTAGTTGCATTATTCCACGCAACCACCAGGTCCCCTACCCGGGGGCGGGTCAAGGTTACAGGAGGTGGCCCAAGCTCCGTCTGGAACCTATCAGGTTCCATCAGGCGCCTGGGGCGGAACCATCTGGAACTTTCCGGTTCCGCCTCCCCGCAGCGGGGGTAGCACCAGGGAAGTCAAGACGAAGAAGTTGAGTGGAGCTGACCATGACAGGGGAGTGATGGTTAAGTCCCCTCCTCCCAGATCACTCAGCCCACTGGCCAGAGACAAAAACAAGGTCCAGAGTGTGTCCTCCCTCGTGAGAGTGTGTTGGGCCCTGAATCATTTGAGTCAGGTCCATGGCTGTCATGGAAGCCATGAACTCCCGAACCCCCTCCGATGCTTCTCCACCGACGGCAGGTTAAAATCCCCCATCACTAAAAGTTTGGGGGTCTCAACCGCCACCGATGCGATCAGCTCGAGTAGTTCAGGCAGGGCCGCTGATGTATAGCGAGGAGCCAGGTATACTATCAGCAGGCCCAACTGTCTCCCAGGCCCCCATTTCACAACAAGGGCTTCACATCCGGACGTCTGTGGCACAGTAGACTCCCTCGGCTCTAAAAAATAATTGCTGCCAGCCCCTGCCCATAGCCCCCTTCCCTGGGCCCGGGGCTGGTGAAATGCTCGGTATCCTGGTGGGCACATTTCCACGAGGGGAAGAGTTCCCCTCGTGGCCCAACCAGGTGATCCGTTATTCCCTCCGAGGTCCGGCTCCCCCCCTCTAAAATTAGATCGTGGATGAGGGGGGGCCTTGTTAACAACGGACCTCGCATTGCAATAAACATTCAGCCTTAGGGTTGCCTTGGGTCTGTGACTCTTGACCACCTAGAACGCGGGGGTTGGTACAAGCGATAGGTGGGTGTAACCAGCAACCACCCTTCTCCCAAACGACTGTAAGTTCTTAAACTGTCCTCGTATCTGCCCTTCCCTGCGACTGTTGGAATTAAAGACCCTGTATAGGAATGGTATCCTCCCCCTCCTCCTCCCTTTAAAACCATCTGCTCGCGACCACACCTAGGGGCCCGGCTCTCACATCGCTCCTGATCTGACCCACCCGCCCCACAACCCCTAAAACCCCACCCCTACAAATATTTAAAAAGCAACTAACTAAAAAAACCCCTGAGTCTCTGCTTCCTCCACCTCTCGGGATTAATAAAACCGTCATCAAGGTGGGCCCTCGAAGGGCGGAGAGCCACACACTGCGAGAGGGGGGACTCTCCGCAGTAGGATAAGGTCTGACCTTTGCAATACATAAAACGTTAAAAAGTTCGTCGTCGGGGGAACTTAGGGTCTGTGCTGGAAGATGCATGATCCAATAAAATCTGGTTTGAAGAACACAATTGCAGCAAAAACAGAATAGTCCAGTCATTAGACTTAGAAGGGGGGGTAAATAATAATTTGGTTAGATGACAATCCTGGTGGGGGTGGCGGTTGGTAGGTGGCAAATGGCAAGGGTTGGACTGTAATTGGAAATAGGAAATGAGACAGATGGTCAATCAGCAGAGAATCATATAGGGTAGGCCGGTCCTCTAGGGCACGTTGTTAATAAATAGTCAGCAGGGTGGGGTAGGTGGGGTCACCTGCCCAAGGGCCTCCTGGCAATCCATGCAATAAAAACTCAAGGAAACCAGTCTCTATGCAGCCTCCTGGAAGATCATAGTCCATCCTATTCCTCCAGGATCCTAGGAGTTTCAATCCTGCCTTTGCCTTAACTGTCGAATTTTGGCCCCCCCAAAAACCACCATTGAGTTCCAGGCCCCAACGCCGCTCCCACCGGCCCTCTCATCGGCCTCCAGGCTTCATTTTAAAAACTTCCTTCCTCCAGCTTCCCTTCCTTCCTCCAACTTCCTCCTATCTCAGGCCTGCCTCCATCCAGTCTTTACCCCTCAAAGAAGTCCTGGCCGGTCCTCCAATCCTCCAAATTCAGCCAACAGATTTTAAAGAAGCCTTTTCAAAAACCTCCCATAGCTCCCACAGCTACCTCTCATAACAAGCTGGCAGCCCCTGGGATTTTGCCTCCCTGCTTCCAGGCAACTTTCGCATCCTCAACCACAGTCTCTGATGGTCCTATGGTTGCCAAGGCCTCCAGCCTGACCAATTCAAATTCGCGCTGGTATCCGGGCATCTCCTCGCTCTCCGTCCACCATTTCGAGACCGTCTCCCTGCCTCTCCTTCAATCAGCTCCAAACGCAAAAACGGTTCTCTGTGCGGATCCTCCGAGAAGGCCTCCCCCCCCATCGAAAGAAGTGCATTTTTTTTCGTTCTTCGTTCTTCAAAGCCTTTCCCAGGCACCCAGCAGCCAAAAGCTACCCTGGAAGACCCATTCGGGTCATAAAAGAAACCAGGGTAGCTGTTTACTGGGGGACCCGAACCCCCATGCTGGAAAAAGAGCCCGGCCGAGCACTTCTAGTTTCCCCGAACACGCCCCGCAAAACACGGAGCTCTATCGGCCCAGAGGGCCATTCCTCCGGAAGCTCCTCCATCCTTTCCTCAACCAAAATGTTGGCTCAGAAACTCTGGCATTTGAAGCACGCAACCCTTAAAGCTGTCAAGACAAGACCCTTGCACCCCTAACCCTTTACGGGAAAAAAACCCCCAGGGGTCTTCAAACCTGACAGCTTTAAGAGATTTGGGGACGCTGCATTCAACCCCAGAATAGCTCCTCCAGTCCTGTTGGCTCAGGAACTCTGGCATTTGAAGCATGGAAGTCTTAAAGCTCAAGTTACAAGACCCTTCCACCCCTAGAAAAAAAATGCAGAGCTCTTCAACCTGAAGAGCTTTAACACTTGTGGACTTCAACTCCCAGAATTTCCTCCTCCAGTCATGTTGCAGCGACGACGTCATCTGCGTGGATCTGCTCCATCTCTGCTTTCTTCATTGTGACAGGGCTGCTGCTGAAGTTGCCGATGAGTTGCCAACAGAATAACTGCTGCTACCTGCTTCCTCCTCCTCCAACAGCACCACCAGATTTGCTCCTGAGCTGCAGCGCTGGGTATTACCCGTGCCCGCTCCTCCTCCTCCGTGCTTTTTTCGAACCATGAGGTCTTTTTTTTCCCCCTGCTCCCTCCCCGCCTTCCTACTGTCTCCCGCATGCCCCATTGGCTCTTCAAAAGCACGGCGGAGGAGGAGGAGGGTTAAGGCAGGGGTAACCCAGCGCTGAGCTCAGTGTGCTCCGAGCAGAGGGGAGTGCCGCTGCCACTCGCGGGAGATGCCGGCTGGAGCTTTGGCGGCTTCATCTCAGCCGCAGCGCGCCGGGCATTTAATCCGGCAGTGCTGCCTGTTAGAGCAAGGAGGAGGAGGAGGTGGCAGCAGTTCTTCCGGTGGCGGTGGGGTGCTTTGGGGCTTCACAACTAGCCTCAGTCGCCCTGTGCTCCTCAAATGCAAGTCTGGGGAAGTCCTTTGCAGGCGGCCCGTTCTAGCTGCCTGCAAAGGACCTCCCCAGCTTCCGAAAGGGAGCGCGCAATCCGAGCCACAGTATGTAAATAATGACAAGAGGCAAAGAGCCTCATTTATTTTGGCCGGGAGCCGCATGGCTTTCTCGCGAGCCGCGTTTCGCCACCCCTGCCCTAAAACGGAAAATCTTTCCTGGTGGAGAAATTGGTTTTAGGCAAAAAGTGTCACTGAGTGATTTCAGACTTTGGACTTCCCTCCCCATTAAAGATCAGAGCTGTCAGTCTTCCTTCACATCAAAGTGTTTTACTTCCCCCAGATCTGAATGCAAATGCAGCCATGTTTCTGCTTGCAGGGGTCACCCACCACCACGAGAGCCCCCTTTGCCATCTCCTTCCCCTAAATGTGAGCTCTTTCTTCAAGGGTAAAAGCCTCCCCTTGACGTCCTTGCACCCCCATTGAGCTCTCTTTCTGGTGTGGAAGTGTTGGGGGTCCTGTATCTATCCAGATGTGGTTTGGTGACATCTTCCCCTCAGGCTGGAGGCCTCCCCTCCTTCCCATCTTGCCCCAATGGGACCCTGCAGTGCTTGGGCCTGGTCCCCATTGCCTCCTGGAAGTGGCCACCATTTTCCATACTCTGAGAAGACCTTGTAGAAATGGCGGCTGCTTTTGGAAGCTTTCCACCCTGATCCTCAGGCTTTTGGGAGACTGCAAACCTCTCCTGGATCTTGCTAGCTTTGGGAATGCAGACAATGAATGGCAAGGCAGGTTCAGGATGAGCTTCCTAAAAACATTCCCTTCCTCCTTTGACCCCCTTCCTCCCCTCAAAACCCAAATTTCTTCAATAAAGAAACACAAAGGAAACCTGGAAGAGACAAAAATGTTCATATTTCACTTCTCACTTCTCCCCATTCTCCAGAATTTGGTGCTAAACTAAACTCTCCACCTCTGTTCTTAAATCTCTATCCCCCTTAACAATTTGCTAAAAATACACCATGCCTGAGAATAACAGAATAACATAGTTGAAAGGAACTTTGGAGAGTCTTCTAGTCTAACCCCCCTGCTCAAGCAGGCAAACCTGCCATTTACCATCTAAGGCAAATGGTTTCTCCAATCTCTTTGTAAAACTCCCCAGTGTTGGAGCACCCATAACTTCTGGAGGCAAGTCCTTCCACTGATTAATTGTTCCCGTTCCCAGGAAATTTCTCCTTAGTTTTAGGTTGGTTCGAAGTTACTCACTTTGATTCCAGGGAGTCAAAGTGAAAAGGAAAGAAGGAAGCAAAGAAATTTTTTTTTCTTCTCTGTTGGCAAAGCTAACTCTGAGTTCAGTGTTGCCTCAAGTGCCCCACCACATGTGGGAGGGTCCCCTCCCTCAGAAGAGAGGTTTCTGACCACACCTAAGGCTGCCCTGACTGGATGGGTTGGGGGGCTCCATCCGCCTTCCTCTTTTCCAGCATGCCCCCCCTTCCCTTGACAGGAAGGGACCATCCACCTCTTGCAGCCCAACTGGCCTCCTAGGACTTTTTTGACTTATCAACTCTCCCTGCAGCTTTCATGATATTTGAAATTCATGGTCAAAAATTGGAGCTTTCCTGCTGCTTCTACAGAGACCAAACTGCCTGAGCTTAGTAAGTTGGAGCCCACTTGGCTGGTCTTGCAAGACTGAAGCCAGACTCAGGAAGGTCAGAGCCTCAGCCAGTTGTGTGTGAAAAGTTATCAGAAAGACCATAGGGGAAAAGGTTTTTCAGAAGTGGTTTGCCATTGTGTCTTTTCCTGGGGCATCAGAGATTGGCTGGCCAAGGTTCACCCAGCTGGCTTTGTGCCCAAGGGAGGACTAGAATTCATGGTCTCCTGGTTACTATCCTGAAGTCTTGACCATAGACATACTCTGATCAAAGCCATACAACCCACTTAACATGGTCACTTCACCAATGGCTGCATTCACACTTGCAACTTCTAACTGTGGTTTATTTTCTGAGGTTGGCCAATGTGTTAGTGAATCATGTGTATTAATTCAGCAGGGAACAGCTCAACAATCATTTATAACAGAAATAAGAGGAGACAGTTTTCTTCTTAAAGGGCCACATTCACACAACAAAATTCACCAGGCTGAGGAAATGTTCTTGCAGCCACCCTGGGACAAAAGACAGTTCTAGGTGAAGCCTCCTGAAAGGCTATCATAAACCATGGATGACCACAGCCACCTCTCCTCCACTTCCCTGGGCTCTCACTAGATGCAAACCCACAAATTAGGTGGCCACATTTCCAACTGAGGAGAGTTTTCCTCCCCTCTGGGCTAGGCTTCAGTGAGACATGGCAGTAACATGATGGACAGGAGAAGCCATGTTACACATCAACCTGCACTCCAATTCACAGACATCAACTGGAACCTGGAGCCACTAGCAGACACTGAGAGTGGACACTGAGGACTCTACAATAGGACGACTTTGAAATAATGGAGTTGGGATATTGGTCATCCTATGCTCCCCATTGTAAGGTTTGACCTGCCTGTACCTTCTGCTTCCCCTCTCACTCAACCCTCACCTCCCCCCATTTCTCCCTTCTAGGCCAAGCTGTACATATTAACATTCCCCCTCCAGATAGGAATCCTAATCCATCAGCAATTAACCAACTTAAACAGAGACTCCAAACTGGCCCTTTGAAGCACTTGGAGGTCTTCTGGGTGGAGTTTTAAATAAAGCCTCAGAGATGAGAATGTCACAGGAGTTTGCACCATCTACAAAACCAGAGAAACTTATATCAGGTCCTCCTAAACCAACTACTGGGTGGTTGTGGCAAAAAATCAGGTTACAACATCCACCACACTCTGGGTGCTGCCACCATCTCAGCTGTAGACCTCACAGCACACGGTGGATGTTAAGTAACCATGAAATTTTCGAAAATTTAAAGGCTCTCAGTGTGGAAGAGACAACACAGAAAGAAAACTAAAACAAAAACTTATATTTATATCGTTCTATAATCATCTCTCTATTAACTAATGATACAGTCAACAGGCCTTTCTTGTCTCTGAGTCTGCTCTCATGAAAAAATTGATATTTGTAGAAAAAAATGGCAAATTAAATTTCTCTTTAGTTATAAGGAATTCAAAAATAATCTCTAATTTGGGATGAATATGTTCCATTGAAAAGAAAATCCCAAACTCCTAACATTAAGTTGAGTTCAAGGATCATGATTGCTTCCATGGCGTTAGAGCAAAGGCAGCACTAGAGTTAAGGGTCACCAATGTAGAGTGGCACCAAACTCCTCAGCAGTCTCTGGAGGCAAAAGACCACATTGAAGGACAGCAGAAGTCACTTTTCTGGCTGTTGGGGTATCTTACTGTAGCATCATTTGCAGGACATGTCCTTAGAGGAAGGACTATGATCACTGCACAACAGTCCCAAGGGGTCTATCTGTGATTTTTCATTAATATATTTTTCTCCACCTGCCCCTCATCAGATGGAAGAGGTTCAGGATCCCAAAAGGACAAGTTCCTTCTCATTGTAATTATCACCTCATAGGCCTTGAGACCTCTCCTCCTCCTCTCCTCCTCCTCCTCCTCCAGTGACTGCCTTTGATGTAAACATCACATTGAAGTGACATGGAAGGGATCTTGTGTTAGAAAAGGATAAATACTACAGGTTATGCTTTTTGTGGCTCGAGTTACAGGTCAGGCAGGAGCTGTGATCCTCTATGTATTTTTTCTCTCTTCCAGCATAATCTTGGTCTGTCTCTGTTTGAATCATGAAAGCCATTGGATATTCCCTCCTGTGTGACTGCTTCCAATTCTTCTAATTGTTCTTTAGAAACAGGAAGGACATTGATTCAACCCCATGAATTATGGACCTCCTGCTTCTGCTTCTGATGCTGCTGGTGCCCCAGTCAGTCTCTGGGAAACTTAGAATGAAGTGCCCATTGAATTTGGACCACCAGGATGGAGAAAAGCCATGGAGCTATTATAGGCCAGGAGATCTTCTCATTGGTATAATCGTCTCTGCATCTAAAATAAACACTTGCAATGTTACCTTTCAACATGGCTCCTTCTAGTCAGATTCAGTTGTAAGTCATTCACTGTGATGGAGTTTCATTCCCTCCATTTGCAGTTCTAATAGTCTTTTTTTTTCCTTCTTATTTTACTTACTCTTATATTGCAGGACCTGACTAATTTCTTGAATCCTTTTGATTTCCATAGCCTCTCTCTTTTGTCTTATTTTCTAGGAGAGGCTCAAATCCAAATTAAGGAAAATCCCCTGATAAGAAGTCCACATTATTTTCCTTTCCCTGTTCAATCCTCAATTGCATGACTTGAATACTAGAGTTTTTTTTTTTTTTTTAAAGTAGTGATTGTTGTAGTTTCCCCTGCAAGGTTTTTTCTATATTTTTTATGTCCACTGATTGATATTTATTCCTAATTTTTATAGGAATAGAGGATGACTTTTTTTTTAAAAAGCTTTTCTGCGTCACCTTATCAATCACTTATCTTCTTCCTGTATTATGTTTTTCTTTACTTTTCATGGCTGAAATATTCTACAACCTGTTTACTGGGCTGATGAAAATTAGTTACGGCTACAAAATAATAATATATTTCAGATTTTCTTTTAGTCCTTTTGGAGAACTATCTCCATCCTATATCTTCTCAACATTCACAAATTAAAGAATGGGGTGACTATCATTTGTCTCTGGTTTTGGATCAATATTGGCTTATATCTCAGTTAGCTTGTGGAGGAAAAAAGGGATTAAATAGAGAAAAAGTGTTTAGTTTTTGTTGTTGATGATCCTAATATTAACATGAGTTTTTCACTAGTTTACCTTATGAAAAAGAAAAAATACTACTACGGATGATTTTCAATATTGAGATGGTTAAGAAATATCCCCAGCTCCTGCACAATCTCACACTCTTGGCTACAACATCCATGACAACTATGTAAACACACTTGGGGCTTCAGATGCCTTGCTGGACATGCTGTCTACTGGAGAAGCCAATGTTCCCAACTACAGCTGTGGAAGGAAGGACAACCTTTTGGTTCTTCTTGATGGAGCTTCAGAGACATCTCCATCCAGATGTCAACATTAGTCAGCCCCTACAAAGTTGCCCAGGTTTGTGTTTGTGTTTCTGTATCTGGTAAAGTGAGTGGATTATTGTTGTGAGTGTGAGTGAATGACAGATCCAACCATTTCTTCTCTATAGAATTCAACTTTGCTTTTCACCATGGCATTTTAGGTGTCATGGCTCAGGGATTGAGATTGGGGAGAATGGGTCAAAACAGAAATATCTGCAGGAGACAGGGCTTCTGCTGCACACTTGTGAAGATGGGAGAGGGTTCAATCAAAGGGTCTTTTCTAGCAATGTGGAACCAAAATGATACTATCAAACATGATAAACCATTTTATACTCCAAATATGTTAGCCTTTCCCCCTATTGCTTCACCCTTCAATGAATTTGGGAACTTATGTTGCATGTTCTGTTGAAGGTGAGGAGGAGGCTCTGTGTTCAATCAAAGGGTCTTCTGTACAATAGGAAGGTTGTGGCCCATGGAAAGCTCACATTTTTATAATTGTCACATATAGGAGAAATTTCCCCACAGTTGTAATGAGTATTGCCTCAAATATTAATGCCCCAATCATTTTATAAAAGAATTATAAAAATTTGTAAATTCTTGCCTACAGAAGATCCAAGGCAATTGTAGTTTATCTACTATATAAAAAGGGAATAATAAGGACCCTAATTCTCTAACAGATGTTGTGTTTAAAATACATGCCATCTTCCCTTGACTAGAGTTGACAGTGGCAGATGAAAAGGGCATTCCTTGTAGAAGAACCAGAAGCAGATTTGATCCACTATTGGTAATTGTGTTGCCTTGAACCATCTAACTATAAAAAAATATCAGAGAGGAAAGAATGCCTCTGCTGCCTTTATAGCATTTGACACAGTAAACAAAGAAATATTATGGAAGAAACTGATTGCTTTTACAATGGAGCTGAGAATGTTGACCTCGCTCAAAGCCCTTTCTACAAGCACTGGCAGTGAGAACAATTAATCAGTGGAACAAGCTCATGAAGCTGATCCTGTGCTCCATTACTGGAGGTTTTCCAAAAGAGGGGCATTCATTTTGATTGGAATGGCATACAATCTGCTCTATGAGCAGAGGGTTGGACTAGAAGACCTCCAAGATCCCTTCCATCCCAATTATTCCATGTTCTACATTCAATTGTTTGAGAGTGTGTTTTAGGACAGAATTCCCCAATGTTTCCCAGCTTTGCAGATTGGAAAGGAGGGCAAAGGGGACCTCTCTGTGCAAACAGCTGTCTTAAATAGACCATGTGTGCACATGCATACGCACGCTGCTCAGGCAAGTGAGGATGTGCTTGTGCATGTGGATGCTTGCCGTCCGTTTCTATGGCCTCATTGCAAACCCCTCATGGACCACTTGTCAGCCGTGGCTCATTGTTTTGGTCAGTGTTTTAAGGAGCCATAAAGCCCTGAGAAGTAGGACTGATCCTTACCAGAAGGTAAGACCAGGGTGCTGCCTATATGACATTTGGTTTCAAATATTGTTAAGGAGACTTGGCTCCTGTTCTCGTAAAAATTATCTGATTATTTCTAAGTCAAAGTCAAAAGTTACAATGTTTGGAAAATGATATCATTGCCATTTAGGGCTATTTGATGATGAGTCAATAGAGCAAGTTCACACCTTTCCTTACCTGGGAGTATTTTTCTCTGTGATTGGATCTTGGCTCCCTCAACATTGAAGGAGGTCATTTAGACCAAAGGGACAAGTGAATGCACTGTTATTTCTTTTTTTTAAAAAAATCACAACTATGCAGCTTCCTTAACCTACATTATCAAATCAAAGTCATCCTCTCAGAAGAATCTTAAGGATGGAGAAAAGAATTTCAGCTGCTGCCCTCAGAGCTGAATGGGGAATGTATACAATTGATAAAAATTAAGGGCATGCATTTTTTCTATAAAATTAATGATATGCAAACTGTAAGAGTCTCAAAACTCTGTTAGAACAAAGAAATTTCAATTAAAATGTATTGAAGTGTGCAATTGATAAATTATTTTGGTAACTGTGGTCTCCCTGTCTTTTTACAATTGGAGAAAAATTGAAAAAAAAAAATGCTTCAAAAGAATCAAGGTTGGCAAAACAGAGAAAGATCATAGCTCTACTCAGTAAGGTTGGCATATTGAAATGCATCAGATGCTACAAATGAACCTTCCAAGTATTGAGTTGAACCTTCCAAATCCCTTTCAGTGAACATACTTTTATTTATGGAGGTTCAGAGATAGAAGATGTAATACATCTATTACTTGAATGTTAATTATAGAAGAAAGTGGGAGATCAACCTCCTGGATTGCACATTAGATAAATGACCTATTGAGATCCTAATATTAAAAAAACGGTATTTCCTGGGTGCTCAGAATTCAAAAATTACATATAATAAAACCCTTTTTGGAAGGAAATTATGGTCTGATTGTTGTAAATTCAGGGGTCATAAAATACTATTTTCATTCTTTATGCTTTTTCTATTGAACTATATATTTTTAAAAAATCTACATTGACATGCTATTTTGTTAATGCTCTGCCTTTTATGTTCTGTATCTTGATATGTCCTTATGACTAATCAACAAGAAACTGTTCCATGAGAAAAAAGTTGGATTCATTGAAAGCTAAAAATTGGAACTTGGTAAGACCCTAAATGTAACAGAATTCTTCACTGCTTTTTTCAGGTCAGTTGGAAAATTGCTTCAGAGGCTCTGAGTGATAAAAGTCAATTCCCTTTTGTCTATCCGATGTTCCCCAAAGAAGGATTTCAATACCCAGCAATTGTCCAACTGCTCCTCCATTTCAGATGGACCCTGATTGGCCTCTTTGCTCCAGACACAGAGAAGGGAGAGCATTTCATGAGAACTTTTACTCCTATGCTTGTCAGGAATAGAATTTGTGTTGTTATATCACAACAATTCTCAAAAACCACACACACAGCATCCCTCAGGAATGCCATCTCTAAGTGGAGGCAAGTTAATGTCTTTGTTCATTTCATAGACTTTGATTCCATTTGGGACAGAATTCTTCCCTTCCATTCAATACTTGAAGGTTTCCCAAGACCCATTGAAGGGAAAGTCTGGATCATGACAGTGGTTGGGTTCTATTCCATGGGTAACTACCATCTTCTCAAGTACATCCATAGTATTTGGACCTTTCCTTTTCAGTGGCAAAAGAATTGGCACACAGATGATGCCTATAAACATCCTTTCTTTGTGGAACCTGAATTTCAAAATGAGTATTTTCACTGCTCTGTTTCAAAACACGTCTTTTCTGTCAAAGGCCGGAGAAAATGCACCCAGAAAGCACCAGTGGGGGACCCAAGAGAAAAAGAATAGGATGCGATCGGAAAATGACAGCTATTCTTACAGTGTCATTAAGATTCTGGCTCATGCCTTAAATGCTGCATCCAAATCCAAGAGGAGAAGGGAGAAGGGAGAAGAGAGAGGTTGGGGGCTCCAAGGCTGCAGCCATGGAAGGTAAGGGGTCCCAACAAGGATCCATCAGACTAAATTCCTTTTCAAAGTCTTTGGTGCATTTTCCTCTTAGTTGTTTAAGATCCTAAGCTTCTGCACAGCATCTTATACTTACTGGAAGAGCTCTGCACCCTCCCTTCTACAACCAAGATGTTTTGCATATTCAAAAAAAAAAAAAAATCTTCCAGCCTTTTTCTGATTTTTAAGCTTCTGTAAACCAGCATGGCTCTTCTCCTTGTAGTCTTTCCTCAAGGCTAAAAGCAGCTCCTTTGATCTCTTCCTCATCCTCCTTTGTCCTTCCCTAAAGCAGATGAAAATTTTCTTCTCAAGTGTGGCTCCTTCAAGAGGACTTTTATGATTCAACTGGGTCATTAATGACATTATTGTGAAATTAATAATATGGTTTATCATATCATTAAAATATTACTACTAGCTTATTATAATCAGTAATCATTCCACATGTGTAGAATAATGTGAGAAAAATTACAAATGAAATTTTTAGAGAAAAGATATAGATTGTGGATGCCATTCATTTGTGTTATACAAAATGCAATGATATATCAAGTCCTAAATATTAAAAATTAGTTTCCAACTGGATTTTTACATGTGCAACTCCCTCTATCTCAAAATCATGTTTTATGTTCTGGAAAATGGGAATTTTTAAAGGAGATCAAAATAGCTTTTATAATTTCTTCATCACAAAATCATGATTCATCTACTTCCTTTTTTAATGAAAAAAATATAGCAGAAGAAGCAATGACAAACTCTAATTGTTTTTCAAAACTTCCCAATTGTATCAGTAAGATTTATGAATTTTATTTGAATGCAATTTTAAAGACAATTGTATCCACTTAAGTATCATGGCCATGCATTGCCTCAATTGAGAACAGTTTATTCAGCCATCATCAGGAAGGATTTGAAAGATTCTTTGCTAAAATCAAGTAAAGTATCACCACCATTCACACATTTTAATAAGGAAGTGTGATGATATGTTGGAATGAATTTGGAGGATGAGAGAAAGAGATGCTGCATAGGGAAAATCAGATAAGATGTGGGGGAGGAAACCAGCAGCTGCATAACAGGCAGAAAAAGAAAGTCAGATAAGATCTGTTAAAAGAATTTATTAAAAGATTTGGACCTTCCCATTGATAATATATATCTTTACACTAAAGTAGGATTGGTTCATCTGATCATTCCCCCTCCCCCTCTGCTCTACTTGAATGAGGAATAGCCTTGCAACTATTTTCTTAACAAATCCTTGCTTTCTCCAACCACAAAGAAAGATTCGAGCCTAAATGTGTTGTTTTCAAGGAGTTTATGAATACTCTACTTATTTGTGTTTTTTCTTCAATTGATTGGTGACTTTTCCAAAATGTACCCTATGATTGACAATTTTTGTCAATTTCCCTGATATTGTCAGTTTTTCAAAATGGACACCTTGAAAGTCGAATTCCGAGGCAGATAGATTCCTCCTCAGAGAACAGGATTTTATTGGATACATCATATTGACACAATGGTGAAACAAGGACTCTGAAAAAATCCCCCCGGTTTTTTTCATAAATATAAAAATGAAAGTTCCCCCTGTCTCCCCAAGTCATCAGTCACATTGTCTAATAAAGGGCTGGCAGGTTGCTTGGTTACTCCACAACCGCCTGTCTAAGCCACCTGTTGGAATGACCTTGGTTCTATAGGAAAGTATCCTTTTTTTTTCTTTTGATGGGCAAAATTCCAGCTATCTATCTTTCCCCCCTCCCTTGTTTCCTCTTCTGCCTTGTGGCAACCATGAAGCCAAAAAAAAAAAATGCCCTCAGCCAGGTTCACTTCAATGTTGACATATAATTTCTCACCATACTTTTGGTCAATATACTAAGATGATTTGAAAACTATTAACATGAACCTTTTTTCTTGATTTTTGAAAGATAGTGGCAACACTTGTTCTCCCAACTCACAATATTTTAGAGTTTAAACAACCACAGAGAAAAAATTCAAATGTAAAAGGTAACAAGAAAAAAAAAGACTCAAGATTTCTGCTTTTTTAAATTCCTGGATGTTTCCATTCTAGTTCCATCCATTTCTAAAGAATCAGGAATTGTAATTGTACAATCTTTCCCTGCTGAAAATCTACTTGGATCAAAATGGAGACCTGCAGCAGCAGATCTGGATACCTAGTTATATTAATAGCTTTTCGGTTTCGTTACAAGGTGCTGATCATCATCCTTAGTAGGGTGGTTCTTCCCAAGAAGGATCCCATCGACAAGCATTTGGGATCGTTTTGAAAGGCAGCAGCGACTTATAATTAAAGACACATGCTTTGTCACAGCTACAGTTGCTCAACAAGGTGGAGAAAATCTTGGTGTTTTTTTTTTTCATTTTTTCCAAAAAGTAGGAGCCTTTTCAAGTGTGGTAAACCTAGTCAAAAAAAGTGGTTAACCTTCACTTAGAATTGAATATGTGGAGTAAAACCTAATAATTATATTAGATAGATAGATGGGGGGCCTTCAGTTCTTTGGACCAAAGTATCCTTCAGATACTATAATGCTGAAGCTGTTATAATCTGATTCAGCTATATCAAAAATGAGATTTGGGGAGATTATTATTTAGGACACAAGTCATTGCCAATTAATGTCTCTTTTGAAATTTATCACCATGAAACCGGTGAGAGAGACACTCATATACTGAGAACTTCAGGTTAATAGCTTCAGGTTCACTTGTTCCTTGTCTTCAAATATTAGGGATGAAGGCAATTCTGTTAACCAGAGCCTAACTTCAGGTTTGGATTGAATCCAATGAAATGAAAACAAGATTTGATGGAAATTCTGTTGGTCCAATTGGGAAATAACAGGGAAAAAAAAGAGAGTCGAAAGGCACCTTGTAGGCCATCTAGTCTAACCCCCCTCTAAAGCAGGAGACCCTACATCATTTCTGACAGATGGCAGTCCAGTCTCTTCTTGAAAGCTTCCAGTGATGAAGCTCTCTCACAATTTCTGAAGGCAACTTCTGTTCCATTGGTTGATTGCTCTCACTGTCAGAAAATTTCTCCTTATTTCCAGGTTGAATCTCTTATGCCTCCTTGTTCAGTTTCCATCCATTATTCCTTGTCTGGCCTTCAGGTATTTTGGAAAATAGCTTGACCCCCTCTTCTCTTTGACAGCCCCTTTCAAATATGATCCTCAAATATGAGAGAGAGAGAGAGAGAGAGAGAGAGAGAGAGAGAGAGAGAGAGAGAGAGAGAGAGAGAGAGAGAGAGAGAGATGAGAGAGAGGAGGGAGAGAGAGGGAAAAAGAGAGAGAGAATATGAATAGATTGGGGGAGAGAGGGAGGGAAAGAGAGAGAGAGAGGAGAGAGAGAAAAAAGAGAGAAAATGAGAAAATGAATGAAGAGAAAAATGAGAAAAAAGGGATAAGCAAATGAGAAAGAGAGAAGGGGGAGAAAGGGAGAGGAACAGAAATGAGAGAGTTGGAGGGAGAGAAAAACAAGAGAGAGGGAGGGAGGGAGTGATCCATTTCCCACAGAAAACACTGGGATCCACAAAAACCCCAGGTAGGTGCGGCTGTGTGGGCCATGTGACTGGGTGGGAGTGATGTTTAGTTGGCCACACCCACCTAGGTATTGGGGCTCCCAGTGTTTTCTGTGGGAAATGGTTCCAAATGGCTCTTTGGGTATTTAAAATTGCGGACCCCTGGCCTAAGTGAAGCCCAAAGAGACTTCTTGGGTAATGTTCATGTCTACTTCCATCTTCCATGAATGATGAACCTCAACATATTTTCTTTGGCACTTTCTTCTTTCTCTTCTCAGTCTCTGCCTCAGTCCAAATGTGTGGATAAATGTCAGCCTGGATTTGTCATGAAGGCTCGAGAAGGAGAGCCAGTTTGCTGCTACGACTGCATTCCTTGTCCAGAGGGGACCATCTCCACTCAGGAAGGTGGGGTGACATTTTTTTAAAGAGAAATGAAATTTTGATGGTTTTGTTCTTAATTTTCATGGTGTCCAATTCCTTCCACAATGGGTGAGATAAGAAAAAGATTTTGAAGGATGAGGTAGGAAAAGGAGGTTGTGAATTGGTTAGGAAATCTCTCTTTTATTTGCCAATTTGGATGTGTCCTTCCATATTTATCTTTCTTAGGAACATTTTTGAATTCTTTGTTTCTTGAGGAATGGTTTTAGTTCAATGAAGTTTGCTCACTCAAACCAACTTTATATTACAGGCCAAAAGATACATCAATCATATATTTAATCAATTACTCTTTATTAAAATCATAAATTCTTTCTCTTTATATATAAAAGTTTTTTTTTTTTTTTCATTTTCAAGATATAATCACATATATACTATTACATAGCCAAAATTGTATTGTATTATTAATTCTTCTTACCATCAACTCCCAAAAACAATTATTGGCTCTTCTGCTCTTCATACACCATATTTGTACGTTATACATCACTTTCATCTCCCTCTCTCCTTCTCCTTCCTTTCCTCCTTTCTTCCCTCTGTCACCCTTCTCTTCTCTCCTTCCCCTTCCTCTCCCCTTTCCACTTCCCCTTTCTCTCCTCCTCTCTCCCCCCCTGCCCTCTCTCCTATCCCTCTCTTCTTCCCTTACCTCTCTCTCTCTACTCTCACACACCTTCATCTCATCTCATCTACTTGGTGTATTTCAGCTTCTGAGCGAGCTCCATTTTATGTTGATGGTATTTATAGTTCCTTTTCAATATACATATTTAATTTTAAAATATACCTTCCTCCTTTTTAAAAAAAAAAAAAGAACAAAAAAGTATACATATATAGTCATCATTGTGCTTTTAAAACCCCACCCCACCCCCCCCCAGCCTATTTTTTGGGCGAGATGTAGACCTGGTTACAATTCCCACCTATTCTCATCATTATATTTATATAATTATACATCCTTACACGCCCCCCCATTTGTGATTCTGTCTTTAAATCTCAATAGTTTCCCATCATAAGTATATTTCATGTTCCCTCTCCATTTTTACAGATCTTGGATTAATTGTCTCTAAAGGGTAATCTTCACTGTTCAATTTTCATTACAATTCCCTTAATCTACTATATAGAATAACAAGTAGTACGTATTTCACTTTGTTCATGCTCTTTAGAGTTCTATATATGTCCATGTTTCATATATTTTAACTCATGCTTAATTGTCCTTCTATTGTCATATTCAATCAATTAGCAACTCAGTTTAATTATCATGTATAAAAGTGAATCACAAACCTCTGCTTTATACTACTCTTCCCATAGCAGTTTCACATTTGTCCATATTCCATATATATTAACTTCTATTTAATTATCTTTCCATTATCATATTCAACCAGCAACTTAGCAACTCCATTTTATTATCATATTTAGGCATAATCTTAGCTTTATATTTTCCCATATAATGATTTCTAGTTGTTTGATTTTTTCCTAGTAAGTCTTTTGTCCCAGTTCTCTGTTCCTGCCTTCTCCCTTTTCTTTGTTTTGACATGTCCACCCTCTTCATTTTTCCCTAACCCACCATCAAAAAAATATTTTATATTTCTTTTGTTGGGGCGTAACCTCTTGCTTCAATTTTCCTTATGCGATTGACAGCCTCCAAAACATCTTTTGTCTGCGTTTTATTCCCTTTTGTTGGGACACATCCCCCTTTTACAATTTTCCCTATACCACTGCCAAGCCCATGGAGTTTTTTCTCTGCTTTTTATTTCCCACCGTTTCTACCCCTTCCTTGTCTTTCCCCCCCCCTTCTTCTTTGCCTTCTTCTGTAAATACCTGCTTCTCTGGGTTCAGAATTCTATTTAGGCTTAATTTTAATGATTTATGCATATTTTTTTTAATAATTTCATGTAGTTCTTCAAATTCCCAGCTTTCCATGATGTCCAATTCCAAAGTTACAGTTAGTTATACAGTTCTTATTTCAGGGTTCTGGTCCACCTTAAATTTATCTACAGCTGCTGTGGGGGAAGAGAAATGGGAGCCATCTTTGTCTTTTGTTCTTCCTTAATGTCCTGTTCCAAAATTGCAGTAAGTTATACAAATCTTATTTCGAGGTTCTGGTCCATCTTAAATTTAGTTAATTCAACTACTGTGAAAATGGAAGAGAATCTGGAACCATCTTAATCTTTTGCGGAAAAAAAAAAAAAGGGGGGAAAAACCTTTGTATTTCCCAGTTCTTATTTTTGTTATTATTATTTTTTTCTTGCTACTTTTCACCTCTCGTTGGTTATAGCTGCTCAAAATATATTAATTGGAACCAGCTTGCATACAGCCAAAACTCAGGTATGTTTCTTCTTTGCCTCCTGCTTTTCCAAGTTCTGATTTATGGCAATTGGTTAATTAGAATTTCCCAGACAGGCAAGATTAGGTTATCAGTTGTCAGTGAGGAGATAGTGCTTTTTTCTTCATCTTTCTCCCTTGTTACATTCCACCCCTCATTAATTGGGGTTGCTTAAGATATGTTACTTAAAAGACACTTGGACGAAGTAAATCTTCACACTCCTAGACTTCTTTAAAAACACAATCTTTTTCAAGTCCAAAACCAAATTTAGAGTTTGTGTTTGAGTGGGTTTGTCACTTCTCTACTTTCTTCCTTTCTGTCTGAATTGTTTCAAACAAATGGCTTTTTTTGGGAGGGGGGGGGGGGGGGGGCTAGTTGTTTCAACACTCCATTTTCCTTTTCTTTCTTTCTTTTTGAAAAAAAAAAATCCTGATCTGACCATCAATATTATTTATGCTCTCAAGATTCTCTGCCTTTCCTAAGTTTGATTTATGACTGTGGGTTAGATGAATTTTCTTACCGGTCTTTCATCTCTTCCTCACATTCCTGTTCATTTCCTTTGGCTGGAAGTCAGCTTCTTGTTCAGCCATGTTGCCATGCTGCTGCCCCTGCTCCGATTCAGAAGGCAAATCTCTCTGACATGCAATGGGCCTGTTGCGTCCCCGTGGTTCTGATGAGACGCTGGCACTTCTTCACCCCCCTCTGCAGGGGGTCTGATCTATAAAAGCTCTTGGAGATGGTTTGTCAGACAGGGTCCATGTGAGGCTCTTGAGAGCCCTCCCACCCCCACACCAGTCCAGCTGGAGAACTTCCGGTCAACTTCCGGTCATAAATCCTAATAAGTTGAAATATCTAATTGGGAGGAACAACTGAGGGAGAGATTTTGGGTTGAAGGAACAATGAAAACCAGAAAGATGTCTCGTCATAAAACCATCACACGTGGATATTTCCTTCCCACTTTTTCTTATCTTTTCAATTTTCTTTTTTGTTAAATATTCAGATATACGAACAGTTATAACACCAAAAAAAAAAAAAAAAAGAGGAATATAGTCCTGATTTTGAAAAAGGGAAAAAAGTTGAAGATGCTGTATTAGGATAAAAGATAACAGAAAGTTTTGGTGGTGGTGGGGGGACTAATAAAAGATGAATATACTTAATATCCATTGATACTAATGTTGAATTCATTCTCTATTTAAAATTGTTGCCCAAATCTAGAGAGGATGGATTCAGTTCCTCTTCTTGAATGCTTTCATGTATTAATCTTTCTTAAGAACCCTTTATTTTCAAATTTATTTATTGAATTTATATGGCTGTCTGTTTCACACAAGGTTACTCTTGTTGACATACAATTAAATCAATAATTGAAAATTAATATAATGAGAAATAAACACTAAGAAAGCAAGAGAGGAATGCCTCAAGATGCTACCAACTATGCAACAAGCACACAGGGCTCTATTACCAAGTGATTCCCAAGACTTTTGACAGAATCACATTTTCAGGGATTTCTACAGCTTGGAGATACTACAAAATCCAGGGTGGATAATGATTTTTAACTGGAAGGGGCTGTACAATCTCCCTTGAAGTTGGTAATATTACAACCCTTCTTAAGAGGCTCTCCATGTTAGACAACTTTTATCCTGTGTCCAGGATTTTTACAGAATTTATTGAGAGCATAGTTGGTGGGTCAATCATCAATAACTGAGTTTAAATATTCCTGGGAAAAATGTATGTGTAGCATCTGTCAAAAATTTAAAAATTAAAAGAAACAAAGAAACTCAAAGTAAAGTCATTGATATAGTTTACTTGGACTTCAGTAAGGCTTTTGATAAGGTAGACCATAACCTACTACTAGATAAAATAGAAGAATGTGGGTTGGACAGCATCACCACCAGATGGATACGTAACTGGCTGACCAACCGCACTCAACGTGTAGTTCTCAATGGAACTGCATCTACATAGAGGGAAGTATGCGGTGGAGTACCCCAAGGCTCTGTTTTAGGCCCAGTACTCTTCAACATCTTCATCAATGATTTGGATGAGGGAATAAATGGGGAACTCATCAAATTTGCAGATGACACCAAGCTGGCAGGAATAGCCAACACTCCAGAAGATAGGCTTAAGATACAGAAGGATCTTGACAAACTTGAACATTGGGCACTATCTAATAAAATGAAATTCAATGGTGAAAATAGTAAGGTTCTACATTTAGGCAACAAAAATGGAATGCACAGGTACAGTATAGTTGGTACCGTGCTCTATAGTAGTAACTGTGAGAGGGATCTTGGAGTTCTAGTGGACAACCATTTAAATATGAGCCAGTAGTGTGCAGCAGCTGTCAAAAAAGCCAACACAGTTCTAGGCTGCATCAACAGAGGGATAGAATCAAGATCACGTGAAGTGTTAATACCACTTTATAATGCCTTGGTAAGGTCACACTTGGAATACTGCATTCAGTTCTGGTCGCCATGATGTAAAAAAGATGTGGAGACTCTAGAAAGAGTG
This sequence comes from Natrix helvetica helvetica, assembly GCA_029890345.1. Classification (NCBI taxonomy): domain Eukaryota; kingdom Metazoa; phylum Chordata; class Lepidosauria; order Squamata; family Natricidae; genus Natrix; species Natrix helvetica. Next base: position 91,349 of record JAKRSI010000747.1, on the reverse strand, counting down.
CAGAGAAGAGCAAGAAAGATGATTAGGGGACTGGAGACTAAAACATATGAAGAATGGTTGCAGGAACTGGGTATGTCTAGCTTAAGAAAGAAGAAGGACTAGGGGAGACATGATAGTAGTGTTCCAATATCTCAGGGGTTGCCACAAAGAAGAGGGAGTCAAACTATTCTCCAAGGCACCTGAGGGTAGAACAAGAAGCAATGGGTGGAAACTAATCAAGGAGAGAAGCAACTTAGAACTGAGGATAAATTTCCTGACAGTTAGAACAATTAATCAGTGGAACAGCTTGCCTCCAGAAGTTGTGAATGCCCCAACACTGGAAGTCTTTAAGAAGATGTTGGATATAGCCATCTGTCTGAAACGGTATAGGGTTTCCTGCCTTGGCAGGGGGTTGGACTAGAAGGTCTCCAAGGTCCCTTCCAAGTCTACTATTGTGTTGTATTGTAAAGTCAGTGAACAATAAGAATCTGGAAGATTACCTCAGAGAAGGGAGTTTGTTTGTGGCACCAGATATTTCTTCTTTTAGTTTTTTTTAAGTTTTTTTATTTTTTATTTTCAAAACAAACAAACACATCACAAAGAATCCTCCTTCTTTACATACTGTAGAAAGTGTATCAGTTGGTTACAAAAAGCTTCTGTGCGTCTCTTCCACTATTTTCACAAAAGTCGTACTAACTCAGGTATTTTAAATCAGATATTTTTATGCATATTACCATCATCATGCCTCCATTTTCATTTGACTATAATTGTTTAATTGTCCTTCATCATAAAATGTACCAAGATTTAAAACCTGACCACATGCTGGCATTTCATTTGTTATTTCTAATATCCCCCAATAGCAATATATCCTTATGGCCTATTCTGGCTAAATATCAATAATATTTAGTAACAAAAATTTCTAATCCTCCTTTCCAAATCACTTTACAATTTACATCCAATTTCCTTATGTTGTACCAATACATACATACATACATACATACATACATACATACATACATACATACATACATACACATACACACACACACACACACACACACACACACACACACACACACACACAAAATCCCAGTAAGGGTATGGCTAGCTGATGAGAGCTAATTAGCTCGAAATAGATCTATACTAGTCTCCCTTTATTTATTTATCAGTACAAATACAACATACACACACACACACACACACACACACACACACACACACACACACACACACACACACACACACACACACACACACACACACACACACACACACACACACACACACACACACACACACACATATATATATATATATATATATATATATATATATATATATATATATATATATATATATATATATATTATATATAATTTATCATTACCCCTCCTTTATTTAAGTCTATCCATTATCACAGCGTTTTCCCCCCTAAATATCAAAACTTAGCTAAATTCAACTTAGTTCTTTTTTATTAACCTTTATATATAAACCAAATAATTTCTAATCTTCCTTTCATAGGTACCATTCAATATTCATATCCAATTACTACTTGTCATACCAATACATAATGTGTACATTATTATCATTCTCAGTTATTTATTTAACCATATCTATTGCCACTAAATTTCACTAAAATTTAACCAGGTTTAGATTATACACTTTCATCTATCAACCTGTATCTTTCCAGTAGCAAAACAATCTCATGTCTTCTGCCATTTGTGGTATCAGTCCTCTAATCATCTCCTTAATCAAATTTGCATGGACTCCTTTTTGCAACTCATTGCTTATTGAGTCTCTCATATAATTTTGATGCCCTTCTTCTGTTTCATTGATCAGCTTATTTTTAATTGTCCGTGGTGTTATCAATGATGTTGCTAATAAAATTTGTCTCTTTAAGTCCATAAATTCTTTTGTTTTTTTTCTTCTTCTGTGCCTTGCCATTTGGGGTACAGTTCCCATCCATCTAACTCCCCTTTCTGTATTCCACTCTTTCCATTTCCAGACACAAACCAATCATCATAGATATCAGCGGATTTGATTTCTTTGTGATCATTTTTTCTCTTCGGTTTTTAGGACTCTAACCTCTACTTTTTCCACTTGATAAACATCTCCAACTTCTTCATCATATTTTACTGTTAGATGCTCTAGATTTTCCCACTTCTTCTCTGTCCTCTCAAATGTGTTAGATAATTTCTGAATTTCAAACATTATCTTTTGCAAATTTAAAACTTCTTTCTGCTGTTGAAGTTGTGCCATAATTTCCAGCTGACAAATACTGCTGCTCTGGCTTGAAGGATTTTTACAAGGTTAAACATAAATTCACAGTAAAATCTTCTTTTCACTTTCTCTGGTTAGAGATATAGTTCAAAAGGACACCTGTGTAAACAATTCATCCTTTGGTTCATATCACTCTCTATAAACAAAACTGTGAGACTTTGAATTGCCAAGCCAGACTGTTCAGTGAGGAAAGTGAAAGTGCTTTGTTCCCAATACACAAGCCTCCAGCCTCCGAGCCACAGCACTAACTTTCCTTCTGTTGTTAGAATTCCTTTGGTTTCCTTTTTTTAATATTCCAAGTTAAAAAAATCAAAATCAAATTCTTGAGTAAAATAGAAGAGAAAAAGAGGAAAACAAACCTAGCAATGAAGAAGGAGAATTTTAGTCCATAGGTTGCAATAATAATAATTAAAAAAGATAGAAGAAGAAAAAACTTAATGCATTCATTTTAAAAGGCTTGCATACATTCCATCCATAAAAATAGCATTTAAGAAGCAAGATAACACTCTGACCAAAACCATTCAAAGTTTAATTCTGCTGCTTATTTCTTCTGTTTTCAGATTTAAATTAATTTTAAGTTTTTTGTGTGGGCAGTGTCTTTTAAAATGGTAAAAATTCCTCACCAGCTGTAACCACTTTCTCTTTTCCATTTCCTTCTGATCGGAGCTGTCCCAAATTCATCAGCCTAGGGGCTGTGCTTTTATCACCAGCTAGAATTTCTCCTGGATCCATCAGGGACTTTGCGGTGTCACTGAGATCAACAGGACATATTATTCCCATTCACCATCTCTGCGGGACAGTTTGGATCCGATTGGACCATCCAGCGATAAAAGTTTCAGCAGCGATCTCAGAGCATTGAGATCGCATGTTGGTCTCGTAGCGACATTGGCTCCTCCTCCTTTTAGTTTTATTTTTCTTGTTGCTCTTGTTTTTATAGTTTTATATACTGGGGATTTTTTGTCTGGAGTGTATATACAATTTACTAAGGCTTTCCTATCTTTCAGTATCACATCTCAGCCAAAGGTTTTATTGAAATTTGAAAGACTATAAAAGAAATATTATTTTGTTCCCTCAGATACTGAAAAAAATGCACCAATTGTCCAGATGATCAATATCCGAACAAGAATCAAGTCAAATGTATCCCCAAAAGAACCATCTTCCTGTCCTATGAAGAACATCTGGGGATCATCCTCATCTCCTTTGCCCTACTCTTGTTCCTAACCACAGTGTTCATTTTAATCCTATTCCTTCAATCACTAGAAACTCCCATTGTCAAATCCAACAACCGGGACCTCTCCTTCATCCTCCTGATCTCCCCTGCTTTGCTTTTTGTCCCCCTTTTTCTTCATTGGGCAACCAAGGAAAGCCACCTGTCTTCTCCGACAAACAATGTTCAGCATTGTCTTCTCGGTAGCTGTGTCTTCTGTGTTGGCCAAAACTATCATGGTGGTGCTGGCCTTCCTGGCCTCAAAACCAGGAAACAGGATGAGAAGATGGTTAGGGAAGAGCTTAGCCAACTCCATCATCCTTTCTTGTTCTGGTGTCCAAATTTTCATCTGTGCCATGTGGCTGGGAGTTTCTCCCCCATTCCCTGACTCTGACATGGACTCCCAGCCTGGAGAGATCATCCTTCAATGCAACGAAGGCTCCGCCACCATGTTTTATGTTGTCCTTGGTTACATGGGTTTTCTAGCTGCCATTTGCTTCACAGTGGCTTTCTTGGCCAGGAACCTGCCTGGTGCCTTCAATGAAGCCAAGCTGATCACTTTCAGCATGTTGGTCTTCTGCAGTGTCTGGATCTCCTTCCTGCCCACCTACCTGAGCACCAAAGGAAAGTCCATGGTGGCCGTGCAGGTCTTCTCCATCTTGGCCTCTGGTGCTGGGCTGTTGGGCTGCATCTTCTTCCCCAAGTGCTACATTATCATCCTTAGACCACATCTAAACACAAAGAAACAACTAATGATAAAAGCAGGGACCAGATTTTGAAATTGGTTCTTTGGATTAAAACATTTAATTTTTAATAACAGTTGTTGGTTTATATGCTTCATTTGCCTCTGTTTGGCAACTGATGTTATTTAAAACTGAAGGAGTTAAAATATTTATTTTAATCAATGTAATAATAATATAACAATAAATAATCAAACAATAAAATAAGTTAACAGTTAATATTTGTATTTTAAACCAATTGGTAGCCCTTCTTTTCCTCAACACACAAGTCAGCCAATATCTGGCTTAAGCAATCCTTTAAGAGAGGAGATATATGAACCATATCCTGGGTTTTTGACTGCTTTTAGTATCTTCAGAGTTAGCTAGGAAGGTCTCAACCTCACCTCCTTTATGGTTCTTTCAAAATTGCTATTTCAATTCCCCCAAGGTCTGGTTCTGTCAGGAGGAGAAGGTTTAGTGTAGATGAATCAGTGTTGCAACTTGCAGAGCCCTATTTGGCTTTGGTGCTCTTTCTCAACAATCTCCCTTCAGTTAAGCTCCAGATCAACTTTCACCCTTTTCATGGGTTCCTCTCTCTTAGCCTCCCATTCCAGCTTCTCTGGGCTGAGGTGCTGAACAGGCTTTCTGCCTCCTGGTGAGGAATCTTCTTCTGTAGCAGAGATCTTCATAGCCTGAGCCTTTCTGAGAGGATTGGCATACTGGTAGTCTTTGTCTCTTGTCAGCTATGTGACTGTCAATGTTCCCTCTAATTTTTTTTCAGTGTGAGCAGAAAAGTATAGTGTTTGAATGGCACATTTTATGCCTGAGCAGCACCTGAATTTTTTTCACAGTTGTCACCTAAGACAACAACAAAAAATCAGTATTATTTGAAACTCAAAGTTATGTTTATTCAAGGTACCCGCTTAATTAAAAGTGTTATATAGTATCACTTAACAACGCTCCTGCTTAGCAACCAAAATGTTGGGTCAGAAACTCTGGCATTTGAAGCACGCAAGTCTTAAAGCTGTCAAGTTACAAGATCCTTGCATCCCTAACTCTTTAGGGAAAAAAAAAACCAGGGTCTTCAAACCTGACAGCTTTAAGTCTTGTGGACTTCAACTCCCAGAATTCCTCCTCCAGTCCTGTTGGCTCAGGAACTCTGGCATTTGAAGCATGGAAGTCTTAAAGCTGTCAAGTTGCAAGACCCTTGCACCCCTAACCCTTTAGAAAAAAACCCAGGGTCTTCAAACCTGACAGCTTGAAGGCTTGTGGACTTCAACTCCCAGAATTCCTCCTCCAGTCACGTTGCGGCGACGTCATCAGCGTGGATCTGCTCCATCTTCGGTTTTTTTCACAGGGGGCAGGGCTGCTGCTGAAGAAGCTGACGAGCCCTTGCCGCCACCAGAATAACAGCTTCCTCCTCCTCCTCCTCCTCCTCCTCCTCCTCCTCCTCCTGCTCCTGCTCCTCCTCCTCCTCCTCCTCCTCAAACGACACCACCACCATATTTGGAGTGAAGCGGCCAAAGCTCCCGCTGGCGCCCCTGCCCGTGGCAGCAGCAGCGGCGCGTCCCCCCTCTCCACTCGGAGCGGAGCACCGCGTTACCTGCCTTCTCCTCCTCCGCCGTGCTTTTGAGAAGCCATGAGGCTTTTTTCCCTTGCTCCCGCCCCCCCCCGCCGCCTTCCTACCTACTGGCTCCTGCGGCCTCATGGCTCCTCAAAAGCACAGCAGAGGAGGAGGGGGCATCAGGGGTAATGCGGGTGCTCCGAACAGAGGGGGAGGTGCCGCTACCACGGGCAGGGGTGCCAGCGGGAGCTTTGAAAAGGCTTTGGGGGTTTACTTTAGCTGCAGCGCCGGGCACAAGCAGCTAGGATTGGCCGCCCACAAAGGACCTCCCCGGGCTTGCTTTCCTGAACTCAGTCCCCCGCGCTCATCAAAACAAGTCCTGGGAGGTCCTTTGCGGGCGGCCAGTTCTAGCTGTCTGAAAGGACCTCCCCAGCCTCCGGCGCCTCTGAACGTACAAAACACTGCGCGGCAGTGTTTTCTTGCCACCTGCACGGGCGCGCAGCCGCGCAACTTAGAGGGAACAGTGGTGACTGTCCTAGCACTACCTAGCCTGTCCACCATTGCCAGTTTTTAGTGGAGGGATAAAGACCTGTCGTTGGTATGGATTTTGGTGATTGTCAGAGGATTTCTTTTAAAGGAAAAAACCTCTTGATTTCCTAGTCACCCCTAATGTTCAGTATCCCACTTCTACCACCATATAATAATGGAAAAGGTGCCCTCAGGGTCAAACCTGCCCCTCCTCTGAGCTACTTCAGTTCTGAAGAGACCCAACTGTGGGGGAGCAGCTACTACTGCCCAATTTGCTCTCCTTGCTCTCTCCCCTTCCTCCATCCAGACCTCTGGGGAACCAGAAGAGGATTGAAGGGAAAATCCTCACCCATCTTGAATGCCTGTAGTTAGAGTGTGACCTCTGACAGCTGACAGTGGAAAGAAATTATTTGTCTTAAAGGAGGGAGAATTCCTCTATTCTCTGGTACTTTCCAGTGTTCAGTATTTTACTACTTGTGGAATCGGATGTAGGACACAAAACAAGTAATGAACCGTTACTGCACTGTTTATTTGCATGCTCTGGTGGGGGTCCCTCAAATAACGTGGAGAGAAGGCCCCACAGAACAAAGAGTTGTATTCATATCATCTCAAAATGACAGGAGAGACTAACACAAAAGAAACAAATGATGTAAGCAGAAAGAAGTAAGTATTCAGAGGTAAAGGGAGTCAAGTTACTATACGTGAGTTCAGGTTCCTTCTTCTGCCTGTTTTCCTTCAGGGAAGGAAGGACTATGGCAAAAAAACCAAATGAGCAATAAAACAGGGAAGAAAATGTAAATCAAAAGGAGGAGCCACTTTGATAATGCCACCCCCCCCCCCAAGCATTTCCCATTGCAAATCTTTGGGATTGTTGTATTGAGGTAAAAAACGTTGGCCTTATAGTGCTTTATGGCAACTTGATTGAATCAATTCCATTTATCTAAGACCTGATTTTTCCCACAGTCCTGTCTCCCCAATTGACCTCAAGGGGGTCACCATATGGATCTTCCAAGAGAACAGGGTTAAGCCTTGCACTCTCCTGGGAACAATAACTCAAAAGTCCTAAACATTTCCCTGAGCAGAGTAATAGGATAATGGCATCCAGGAGAATTGGGAATTCTAGAGCCAGGTTTCATAGCCAACCTGTCCCAGGCAAGCTGAGATCATCCAATTCTAGAAACTCCTGGAGGGATTGTTATGTGATTCGCTTAGCTGGATCTTCCAAATCCTTCATGGTAACTTTTATTTGCAAGGAATAGTTGGTGAGTTTAAAGCAAGGGTCCTCAAACTTTGTAAACCGGCGGGCCGATTCACGATCCCTCAGACTGACTGTCGGGGGGCCGGACCGGCTGGGAAAGAATGGCTTGGTGGTCATGTGACTGGGGGGTGTGTGGCTAGGTGGTCATGTGACTGGGTGGACGTGGAAAATTTAGCATTCCATTTGCCTTTGTCCCTGCTTACTTGCCCCTCCCCCCTACTCACCCACCAGCCCTGGATCAAATGGCTGTGAAAAACATCCCAAAAGGCTGCTTTTAAAGCATTTTTAAAGACTTTTAAAGCACTGATTTACAGGCTGGCAGCAGAACTGCTTTTCAAGCCAGCAGCAGCCCCTCTCCTACTCACACACCGGCCCTGGATCATGTGGCTGCACTGGAGAGATCACCCCTCAGTCAGCTGGTCCTCCCCAGCACCCTCCGGCCTTACCTTCGGGCAGCAGCCGTGTGATCAGAAGTGCAGCTCAACCAGTGAAATAACTAACCAGAAGTGCAGCTGGAGTAGATGCTCACTGGAAGATAAAGCCAATGGTGAGGGGCGGGGTGAGGGGAGGGGGGGCTGAATCCCACCACTCTGCAGGCTGAATACTTTGATTTTGAAGGCCGAATCCAGCCAATGGGCCGTAGTTTGAGGATCTGGAAACTCCTCACAATCACAACAGAAAGTCAATGGCCAAGATGGTCTTCAAAATTGCTGTTCTTGGCTGTTCCTAATCTTTGTTCAGGAGAGCAGGAGCATTTGAAGTTTGGTTAATACTTTTTATTATTACTAAAGAAGCCACTTTTCTCTACTATTGAGGTAGAAATGGGCTGCTATGACTGTTGAGCCAATTATGGAGATAGCAAGCCCACAAGAGTCTCTGTGTTTAATTACCCCATAAGGTCATCACAATTCTACTGTCCCATGGAAAGCCCCCAATGAGGTTGATGTTCCTGCACACTTCCTTGGGTTCATGAGGAGTATAGTTTTGATCAACTGGCATTGCATGAAAAGAGAACAAGTGCCCTGTGGCACAGGGAGCCTCCTGAAGCATCTGGCAGAAAATAGGAGATGGCACAGTTTCCACACAGCAAGTACCATCCCTTTGGTGAGCATGATTGAATTGGGACAGGGACCATTTCTGTTACATGTGTGCAGTTTTCAATTGGTAATAAGAAAAGACATGTGTTCTTCTCATGACAACAAAGCAGTCATACTCAGTTACTCCCCTGCAGATTGCCCTTGGTGTCCCCCCTGTAGAGTGCTTGCTTGATCCACCCGTGCTTGAGTGGGAGTAGACTCAACATAGAGAAAGGGTTTTCCCTAGAGAGTTAAGGCTGGTGGCTTATGCATTGGGGCCAACTGAGAAATAATATGAGCTCATCCAAAAACTGCTCATGTGCCCCTAGAATAGTTTTTTGAACACAAAATCTCAGTTTGTTGCCTTGCTAGCACAAAAAAAAGATTTCCCAGATAGAATGATACAAAGGTTTCAAGTTAAATGAGAGCAATTGGTAGGCAGCCAGTCCAGTGGCTGCTTCATCTTATACCTTGATGACTGAACTATGCATTGGCCATCAGAAGGGAAACTTTTAGCAGAGCCATTGCTTTGCTGAAAGACAAAAAATAAAGAGGAAAAGAGTAAGAATACAGTAAAGGAAAAGAAATGCATTCATTGTAAGAGCCTGAATATCAAAGCTGATCTATTACAAAGACTTAAGTCCATCAACACTCGTCTCCAGAGCTCTTCAAGATTTCATAGTCAAAGCTTCACCTTCTTCATTCTTCTACTCACTTCCTGGGAACCTGGACGATGCCTTTGTAGGTCTGTGTTTTCTGGAGCTGGAGGGATCCTTAGGTGACTCAGATGAACTCAAACCTGGCACTGCTATGAGCAACTAATAGCACCAGATATGGGCCTTTCCACCTTGCAGACAGACTCTTCTTTCTCTGACCCACATTGTGATGCCCCCAATCTCCTGCTTGCATCTGCTCATAGGCTGCCGTGTCAGGTATCCCTTTCTGGTCCTGATGAAGTCTGACTCCAGCTTGGGTCAGGTGCTGCTCCCATTGAAAGGATCGTATAGGAGTAAGGAACTTGACCATGGGTCAGGATGAAGAAAACCTTCTGGGATGGGAATCAATTCAGAGTCTAAAGCCATGGGTCCCCCACAGACAACCTCATAGGGAGACATCTTTAGCTTGTCTTTGAAGTTGAGCTTCTGATGGGAAGCACATCTATCCACCTCCAGCCAATTATTTCTACTAGTTTGTCCAGGCAACTTTTTTTAATGTTCCTTCCATCCTCTTGGATAAAGAGGATTTGATTCAAACCATTTTTGAATCAAGTCAAATGAGGCTGCCATGAAGAAGAGAGGGCCAATTTATTTTCCAAAGCACCAGAGGGCAGGAGAGAAAGCAATGGATGGAAACGAATGAAGGAGAGAAGCAACCTGGAATTGAGGAGAAACAACCTAACAGTGAGGACAATTAACCAATGGAGCAGCTTGCCTTGAGACATTGTCAATGCTTCATCACTGGAGGCTTTGAAGAACGGACTGGACAGTCACTCATCTGAAATGGTATAGGATCTCCTGCTTGGGTAGGGATTGGACTAGTAGACCTCCAAGGTCCCTCCCAACTGTATTCTGATTCAAAGGCAGTTGGTTTTCCTTTGCTTTCCTTGCCAGTAGTAGCTAAGGCAACTTCTTTCAGTGAGACTGCAGGATAAAAGTGGAGTTTGAACCAGTGGTGAGAATCCAAAATTATTACTACCGGTTCTGTGGGCATGGTTTGGTGGGCGTGGCATGGCTTGGTGGGCATGGCTTGGTGGGCGTGGCAGAGGAAGGATACTGTAAAATCTCCATTCCCACCTCACTCCAGGGGAAGGTTAATGCAAAATTGCCATTCCCTCCTGATCAGCTGGGACTTGGGTGGCAGAGAATAGATGGAGTCAGAGGTGGTATTTACCGGTTCTCGGAACTACTCAAAATTTGGGCTACCGGTTCTCCATAACTGGTCAGAACCTGCTGAATCCCACCTCTGGTTTGAACTGAGCCGCAGGGCCAATTTCTGCTCCACATAGAAGAATCACTATTACTCCTCCAAAGTCAAATGCCCCTCGTCAGACTCCTCCAGTCATTGCTCAGTTGAGCTCTCTGCAGGAAAGCTGAGAACTGGAATGAAAAAGGGGCCACACACATTTAAGAAACCTCCCTCAAGAAAATGGATTTTTAGACCCAATTTGTTGCCTTAAACAAACTCCTAAATGGTGCCCTTTTTGGCAGAAGGAAAGGACATGGGATCAAACTCACCACAACACATTGGATGCCCTGCTCTCTCATCCCTGGTCACAGATCACAAATTTTGAATCCCATTTCTGACACGAGTTTCTGTAGAATCAATACACTGGACCCAAAGTGACCAATCAGGGCAGTCTTTATTAGACGTTACATACTGGGAGTGGATCTTGTCCACAACAGAGAGAAATTCCCTCAGACAAAGGGATACATTCACATCCTCCACTCATATCCCACTCATACTGCTGTAGGATTTTAATGAGTTTTTAATATTGTGAATGTTAAAGTTGTAATCTGCTCAGTGGAACTTATAGGTGAATGTGGCAGCCATATACATTTGTTTAATACAAATATATAAATATGTATACATTGCAGAGAAGAGGGTGAAATGATGCAAAACAGGAGGAGAAAATGGGTTATACGTACATAAATAATAACATAAGAAATCACAGATTATTTCTTGCCCTTCTGTTATCTTCAAAAAATGGTCTTAGTTCTAAGGAACCTTTCATCGTCAGATTCAGGGATTGCTGTGGGAATGTTTGATAAAACTTCCCACAGGTCAATAGGAACTGCAAAGCTACATCCCCTATGTCTCCATTTCCTTACTGGAAAGATGCAATCATCTGGAAACTGACTTTACCGACATTATCAAGACTAAAAATAAGACTTCATATATTTATTATTGGTCTGTTTCGGAATACAGAAGAATAGGAACAGGAGTAGCTTTAGGAATAGAAGGGATATCTATTCTACCTGTGCATCTTCCTCCACACCTCTTCCCTCCTTTATCGATTTTAAAACAATTTGAGTGATATTATTTATTCTTTGAATGATTTGAAGTTTCACTTGTTTTTATTGATTGTAAGCTTCATAGAGTCATCTTTAGGCAAGACGGGAAACATGTAAGTTCAATAAATAAATGTTAAATGATCTAAATCTGTTAATTGAAACTACAAAATGCCATTTTTGAAAAATAATGAATTTGTAAAAGTTATTTTTCTATTTATTTTGACATGAGATGTTCTTTGGTATTCAGATCTGGCCTAAAAATAATAATGATGAAGCACTTGGGGATGAAGATGCAGCCCAGCAGTCCAGCACTGGAGGCCAAGATGGAGAAGACCTGAACAGCCACCGTGTACTTCCCCTTGGTGCTCAGGTAGGCAGGCACAAAGGACACCCAGACACTGCAGAAGACCAGCATGCTGAAGGAGATCAGCTTGGCTTCGTTGAAGGCCCCAGGGAGATTCCTGGCTAGGAAAGCCACCGTGAAGCAGACAGTAGACAGGAAGCCCATGTACCCAAGGGCAACATAAAACATGGTGACAGAACCTTCATTGCATTGTAGGATGATCTCTCTAGGTTGGGAGCGCATGTCAGAGTCAGAGAATGGGGGGGAAAGTGCCCAACCAGATGCTGCAAATGACAACTTGGAGACCAGAACAAGAAAGGACAATGGAGTTGGCCAAGCTCTTCCCCAACCATCTCTGCACTTTATTCCCTGGTTTTGTGGCCAAGAAGGCTAACACCACTGTGATCGTTTTGGCCAAGATGGAAGAAATGGCAATGGAGAAGACAATGCTGAAGGCTGTTTGTCGGAGGAGGCAGGTCACCTTCCTTGGCCGGCCAATGAACAGGAAGGAGGTCAAGATGGAAAGCAGGAGGGAGACCAGGAGGATGTAGGAGAGGTCCCGGTTGTTGGCTTTGACAATTGGTGTTTCCATGAATTTAATGAAGATCCCCAAGCCAAAGCCTGTGGTTAAAGAGAGGAGCAAAACAATGGAAGTCAGGATGATGCCCCAGATTTTCCTTGTAAGAAAGATAACTTTTAATCTTGGGGATACAGTGAACTCGCTTGGTGTTTGGATGTTGATCATCTGGACATTTGGTACATTTATCTGCATCTGAAAAGGAGCAAGAGTTAAAGTCCCATAAATATGTCCTTTAATCAAATGCATTGTTTGGGTAAAATTATTTTTGCTGTGAATAATTGTGCATCGGTGAAGACAGTACGTGTATCTTCATTTCTCTCCAGCTAGAAAAGCTAAATATGTCTTTTCTTTTTTGATGTCACAATTTCATCAATGAACGTTGAGAGAGAAGGAAGGAAGGAAGGACAATAGTTCTACCATTTTACCTTTTCACCTCTTGAAAATTGGAGCCCAGCCTTGTGTCAGTGCCTTAAGGCAGCAATAGAATTCAATTTACAATGGAATGAAGTATGTGTGAAAAAATGCTTAGTGTAGCTTTATGCCAGCTGAATTGGATAATCAGCCCTTTTGCCATGGAGCAAAGAAACATTAGGTGGAGGTGAAGGTGAATTGGATATGGAGTAAGGATATTAAAATGCATTCCTCTATTTTCTATAAGCAACAACAACTTTGCAAAAGGTCAAGAAGGAAGTTAGCCTTGGCCTTGAGCCATGATTCTCTTCTTTTCTCTCCTCTCCTCTCTTCCTTTTAGGTCAGGAGTGAGACAATGGATCTAAAGAAGAGAGCCTCTAGGAGAACCCATGGAATGTCACCCTCAGGAAAAATGTTCATGGAAAATGTCAGCATTATCGTCCTCCCAAAAAGACTTTCTCCTGCTGTCACTCACCTTCCATGGTGGAGATGGTTCCTTCTGCACATGGGCGACAATTGTAGTAGCAGCAGATGGGCTTCCCTTCCTGAGCCACCTTCATGAATCCAGGAGGACAGCTTTCCACACATCTGGAAGGAGGGAAGGGCTGGGCAGAGAGGGGGAAATTTAAAAAATCCACAAATGAATTATTGTATTTTCCAAAAGAAGTAAAAGGAAATGTTTGTAGCTCTCCAGTTCAAGGCTCAGCTTTGTTAAATTTGAAGAGTTCCTCAAGTCTAATTCCTTGCTCAAGCAGGAGACCTTATACCATTATGGACAAATGGCTGTCCAATTTCTTCTTAAAACCCTCCAGTGGTGGAGCACCCACCACTTCTCTAGGCCAGATGTTCCACTGATTAAGTGTTCTTACTGATGGGTGATTTCTCCTTAATTCTTGCTTGCTTGGATCTCTCTTTGATCAGCTTCCATCTGATACTTCTTGCCTTGTCTGCTGATGATTTGGAGAATGGGTTGACACCTTCTCTGTGAGAGCCCCCAAATATTGGGAGACTGCTATCATGTCACCCCTAATCTTTCTTTTTATTTGAATTGGCATTTCCAGTTTCCACAACCTTTGATGATATAGTTGAGACTCCAGTCCCTTAATCATCTTTGTTACTCTTGTTATATACATAATGAAGGAAAAGTTGGAAGGATTCTCTGCTTTGGAGAAGGAAATCATGTTGCCCTGTGATTTAAATCTTGCTCCCCACAGAAAACTGATAGACTACTAACTGGAAGTAAGGATATTTTTCTCAGACACCTGAAGAGGTAACCAAAGAAGATGTTTCCTCTCTGGGAAAACTGAAATGACATCCCTGCCCCAATTCTGCAATCCTCTTAGTGAGACCTTCAGAAAGGGTTGGATAAAGTCTTTCCCCCACCTTGTCTAGCATTTCCATCACTGCAGTAGCATTCTGGTGGATCATCAACTTGAAATCCTGGTATCCCTCTCTTTCTAGACTTCCAAATGTCACTTTGTTGATAGATATTTTAGGTAAAATAATCCAATGCATAATGTCCAGGTCTGCCACCAGCTCTCCATTCTGATCTAAATACACTCCATTGATGCAATTATTATAAAACTGAGAGTTCTGAAGGAAGAAATGAACCTGGAATGGAAGAGAAAAATGACCATGTTACAAACGACATACAAAGCTCTATGGCAAAAAAATCCTCTGTGCTGGAATGATCTGTACTGAGGAATATGCAATAAAATATCTATTAAAAGGACTAAAAATGACCATTCAAAGCAAAGACTGATAAAAGTTGTCCTCTATCTCTCCCCATTCATAACTGTCACTCCAGAGAGGGATATTAGAGAACCAAAGGGAAGTTTAGGAAAGGAGACACCCAGTGTGAGCTAGTGAGGTCCAAAGTGAAGACCCTGAAGGAAGGGGATGCAGTGCACAAGCACATTGAAAGAATTCTGCCAGTGAGGTCAACATGAAATAAAATGCCCCACAGAGAAACAAGGCTATAAAGAACTGGTTAACACTCAATGGGAGGATAGGAAGAGCAAAATCTTGGCTCACCTTGGGGTTACCTATCGGAGCTTTTGCTCTAGTAGCATGTTGTGCTTAAGAATCTTGCATTATCACCTTGCATTTGAGGCGAGAGATGAGCTATTTGATTTGGAGAAGAGAACCCAGATCCTCACTGGGAAAGATGATTCTCTCACACCAGTTAAGGTCACCTCCATATAATTTTATGTAACGTCTACGGAATGTTTTATGGAATGCTCTTCACACTTGCTCCTTCTAGACTTTCTCCTAGTTAAACCTTTCACCTTGTGAACTGATCTCAGCCCTCTTACCTTCTTGGCCCAAAGATGTTTACCACTTTTTGATGTCTCAGATCCTGCTGAGAGTTTAAAGCAGGGGAAGAGGAATCCAAAGGGGGGTGTCTTAGCACAGGAATGAGACCCCTCTGAGTCAAGTCTCCTTGGGAGCAAAGGGGCAGCCCAGGAAGTGAGAGGATCAGAGTGTTTAACTGCCTAATATGGACAGCACATTTTCTGAGGTTGGGTGGGACAGGGGCAGTGCTCCTGCTTCGGAAGAAAAAAAAGAGCCCAAGGTAAAAGAGCTGAATGTAAATCAGAAGTTAGCAAGAAGCTTTTGTTAAAAAAACAAAACAAAAGAAGTTGGAGGCTAAACATACGAAGAAAAGCTACAGGAATTTGGTATGTCTTGTCTAGTGAAAGAAAGAACTGAGGGGATATGAGGGGGTTTCCAATATTTGAGGGGCTGCTACAAGGATGAGGGGATCAAACCATTTTCCAAAGCAGCTGAAGGCAGGACAAGAGGCAGTGGATGGAAACTAATTAAGGAAAGAAGCAACCTAGAACTTAGGAGAAATTTCCTAACGGTGTGAGAACAATCAACCCATCGAATGGGTTGCCTTCAGAAATTGTGGTTGCTCCATCACTGGAGGCTTTTAAGAAGAGACTGGAAAGCCATTTGTCTGAAATGGTATAGGGTCTTCTGCTTGAGCAGGGGGTTGGACTGGATGACCTTCATGGTCCCTTCCAGCTCTGTTGTTCTATGTTTTAGAAATTAGCAAGATAAAATGAAAGCAACAGAGAGACCAATCGAAAGTTGGAACTCAATTTAATTTTTATATTCAGACTAAATTATTACTATTGTCAGAATAGTTACACAGTTGTTACAATTGTAAAATTGATTCTCAACATCAGTGGAGAGCTGTGAAAAAGAAAATAAGTACCTGCCAGGCCTTCAGCACTGGAATTTTGAAGTTTCTAATATTTTTAAATGTTGTCCTCCTGGATCTGGATAAATAAGCTGTATTTAAGGCCCGTCCCACAGCCCGGACTGTGTTGTAAATGAAATAGTTGTCCATAGTCAGGATCCGATCCTGTTCCTCTTTCCTCAGAGTTTCCAGGTCTACTTTCTGCTTGCACCGTCTCCAGACTTTCACCGAAAAGGCATCCTTGGTGTAGGAGCACAAGAAAGAGTTCTCTAACAAGTGCTCCATGGAATCATAAAACTCCATGGACCAATCATCGTTTGCCATTTGATTTGTCTTCATAAGAAAGGAAAAAATGCTATGGAAGTATTGAAAGGGAGTTTCTTTATCTTTCAAATAACGACTTAAGCCCCAGAGGATTGTTGTGATCATAACTTTTCCTCTAAGAGGTTCAGCAAAAAATGCAAATATCTGATGCATAATTTTAAACCCTGAAACACATGTATTCCTGTCTGCACCATAAATAAAGACGTTCACTTTTCTCCACCTGAGGTATTGGTTCAGGTATATAACAGGGTCCCCAAGAGCTGTGGGGAAGGTTTGTGATATAACTGGGCAAATGCCATTCTTGACAAGAATAGAAGTCATCATCCTCATGAACCTTTGTCCATTCTCAGTGTCTGGAGCAAGAAGACCAACCAAGGTCCACCTGAAATGGAGGAGAAGCTGGACCATCCCTGGGTACTGGGCTCCTTCCGAAGGGAGCAGGGGGTAGAAGAAAGGAAACTGAGTTTTATGGCTCAGAATCAGGGAGTCAAAACTGTAACTGATCTGAAAAGGAAAACAAAGAAACTCTATTTTACTGAAGAGCGGGGGGGGGGGGGGGGGAATAACTTTAATGGAGGAATTGTTTCTTGTAATGAAGAACTTTCCCTAGACACATTCAGCAGAGTTGTACAATCTGCTTTAAGAGTGTGCCAGAGAGAGGATTGTCTTCTCTGCTCCTTCTCTGCCATTTGGTAGAACCTCCATCCTTACTTCATGCAATTCCCACAATGGAACTTTGCTCATCATTTACAAGAGAGGCTGTGTGGCTGTATGTTGCATGTCTACAAGTGGTTTTCCCAACAAAGACACACCTGTGGGATTTTGTAGGTTCCCAACATGGTTGAAATCTGGAAGGAGATGTCACTGTCAACCTCTTCCAGAACAGCCACTGTGTTTCTCTGCCTTCCACAGCTGTAGTTGGGAACGTTGGCCTTTCCCTCCGAAAGCAAGTCCAGCAAAGCCTCTGAGGTCATATCTGCTCTGAAATAATTGTCATAGATGTTGTATCCCAGGGTGACATTGAACGAAATGTTAGGATCCTTGTTGATTGCTTGGATCGCAAAAAGGAAGGACAGGATTTTCCAGTATTCTGTTAATGCTTCCCTGAAAGTATGAATATATCAGGACATAATCAATGAAAGCTATATGTCATTAAACTTTTCTTTCAATAATTGTATTTCTAATCCACGTAAGGTTGAAAGGTTTGGAGGCATTTTCAAATCTCCAAAATATATATTTATCTCACCTATCTGAATGGAAGTCTAGGATTCTTTCCATTTTTCTTTCATTTAGGGATATTGAATGCATATTATGTCTGGATTTATTTAGTTATAGCTAGCTATATTATGTCTGAGTTTATCTAGTTTATCTAGTATTATTTCCCTAACTCTTTTTATATTTAAATTGATGAATATTTTTTCCCAAAAAATGAAATGTTAATCAAATGGGAAAAAAGGAAATAAATAAATAAAGGATAATTCAAGAAATAAAATGAGAAAAAAAAACCTGATTTCCAACGTTCTTTTCAATAGAAATTTTTCATTTCTTTAAATTCTTTAAATTTTTCACAGTCTAGTCTCCCACTCTGAGAATTCCATGATTCTTCCATCCTTGAGCATACAGCAGCCTTGCTGCAATTACCATACATAAAATCCATCTGCTATGAATGCCTTTTAATTCATTGTTCGGAAGTCCCAATCAAAAAAAAGAATTCTGGTTTCTTCATAATTTTTAGCCTAATTCTTTGCATGATTGTGTCAATTTGTATCTAAAATGTCTTAGTTTTCTCCCCAATCCACCCTGCATGATAAAATGTTCCTCCATGCTTTTCACAATTCCTGCTTTTGTTTGAAATATGTTTTACACGGTTTTGATAAAGTCTCTGGTGTCATATACCAAGAATACAACATTTTATTTTTTTTCTAAAAAAGCATTCTCTTAAATTATGACAGAGTGCAAATTGAATACCAGTTACCCAAATTCTACCTATTTAATTTCCATATTTAACAGTGCATTCAGTCATGCAAATTTAATTTGTTCATCTTGTTTCAAATGCTTAAAACTTTATACATTTTTGTTATTACATGTTCACCATTTGTACATAATTCAGTTTTAAATTTAGCTTTAGCTTATTCTTCATATTGTGGTTATTCTTGCTGTTGATTAACATTTCAGATTGCTTTTCCATTTCTTTCAGTCCTTTTGCCTATTTATCTTTTCTAATAATTAATAATTGGAAGAGTGACAATTGGAAAGGGAACATACAGAGACACCCAAAATGGCACAAAAAATAAGCAGCTATGACTGTTAACAAATGGGACAAGTGCTCAGTTGCTGAAGGTGTTTATATGTCCACAATAGAGACTTAGCTGACATTTAATTCATCGTATGATAAAGATACTGGCAATCACTCAAATGGGATTCAGGCATTTAAGAAAAGTCAATTCTGAACTGGGATCCATTCATTGAACAGGTGGTACAGAATAAAATTAAGGATATCTCATTTTTACTTCAGAGAAAAAGATATCTATATTTCTGCATTTTTCTACCCATTCTGATGACCTTATTGGGCATGAGAGTGGTAGAAGAGAAGAACCATCTTCTCTTCTCCATCCACATTCCACCTCTGCTGAGAGGATGTCAAGAAAAGCAGAAGCTGCTTCTTCAAGGTCAAGAAAAATAGACAACCTCTACCGGTTATTTATTTGAGAATTTCAGATCAGGTTCATCAGCTGAAAAAAATGACCCAAGGATGAGAAAGAAAGAGAGAAAAACTAGCAAATCAAAGAGATCATTCATTGTAAAAGAGGCGGCTGGATCTTTAGAACTTAGGGTGGAATGGAGAGGCCCTAATTCTGAGCAGGAATTTTGACATACTGAGCAATTTGAGTCAAAGGAGATTTGTTGAAGCTTAATGGAAGAAGAAACACCCTTGTTGCAGAGGCAATGCCACCAATGAGAAACTCTCCTGGCTGGTAATGGTTCTCTGGATGCACCTCGTCCCTCTTCAGAGTCAGGATGCATTTGGCTCTGAGACTTCCCAGAACTTCCTGGGACAGCAGAAGCAGCAGAAGCAGCAACATGACTTGTGCTCTTGATGGAGTCTCCAGTCTTGCTTTGAAGGCAAGATGATAGGAAGAGGTGGAAGAAACTAAAGCCCACTTCCAAGACTGAAGCTCCAGAGGTTTCCTAATCCAGGCAGAGTCAGACAAGGCTTCACATTTGCAGCTCTTGCCTGTCTTAAAAGCCTTAAAGGTTCTCTCTTTCTCCAGGGCCACTTATGCCCCCAAGATTTTTCAGTGCGAAGATATTAGCCAAAAAGGCTTTGATGTACTATCAAAGTGGAAGCATCCTATGGCTATCTCTGTATGACATCTTGAAGCTTTCCAAAATGTCTTTAGAGATTTAGCACCAAGAGAAGAAATAAATCACTATGATTTGGATAATGGCCACAAGGAGAGACATCGTCTCTCTAAACTCTGAGGGAGTCAACAGGCAGATGCACAATGGGAGGAGTCACAAATGGGGTGAAACTCTGAAGATGAGCCCAGGAGTGAGAGAGAAGCTGCTCCCTTAAGGTCTCTTAGAAAATCTCTTGAAACTTTCCACCCTGAAAAGAGAAGTTTGGGAGGAATCTGAAATGTCAATCCTCAATCTGGATACAGTTTATCCTGCTTTAAGGTGGACTTTGGCTCCCTTTATGAAGAGATGGGTGCCTGCTCTTCTTTCTATGACAACTTCCTCTCTCTTATAATGTACCAAACTGGAACAAAATCCCTGAAAATGACTTTTGTTCATTATTTTATATGAATAAAATGACTTTTATTCATTATTCATAAAAGGTTGAGTTCATGTTCTATTATTGGAGTATTTCAACTTTGAACAAAATAGTTATTGTTCAGCAATAGAGAGAAAATACACTGTTCTTTGTAAAGGTAGAATTAAACCATAGAAGAAACCAAAATGTGTTTCAGGGACCACTAAGGAAAGAGAGAGAGGAAAAACATACAACAGGCTATGTACATCTTTAGAGATAAATTAATAAATAGGTCAAATTAGGACAGCATAACATTTTTAGATGTAAAACCTTTGAAACCTGTTGAGGAGGTCTGGGCAATCAAACTGAACAAAATCTACCATCTATAAAACTTGTTCACTTTATTTAATTCTCTATAGCAGGGGTGTCAAAATGGCGTCATGTGCAAGCCACGCCCACCCCAGCTCTGCAAAGGGGGAAAAGTCGTGAAATGTCACATGATGGCAATGTGACCCAGTTAGCTTGACACCCATGCTCCACAACCTTTGGTTAGATGGATGTAAAGAATTGGTCAGAAAACGGAGTGTATTAATTCAATGACCTTTTGGCAACCGAGGTGGCCCAGGGCAAAAGGTCCAGAGGAGATTCCTTGTGAGGGATGGGTTCTCTGGGGAGAGATGAACCATTTGGACCTCAGGAAGTGGACAGGATCCTTAGGACTGAGAGCTCAGCCATTAGGCCTTTAGACTCACGCCCTTTATGGCTGATGAAAGAGCTGTGATGGCACAGTGGTTAGAATGCAGTACTGCAGGCTATTTCTGCTGACTGCCAAAAAGGCCAGAAGTTCGGCAGTTCGATTCTCACTGGTTGAAGGTTAACTCATCCTTCCATCCTTCGGAGGTCAGCAAAATGTGAGCCCAGATTGCTGAGGTAATATGTTGACCCTGTTGACCCTGTAAACCAACTGGAAAAAGTTGTAAAACACTGTAAAGCGGCATATAATTCTAAGTGCTATTACTATTGTTATTAAAGCAGCCTGGAGGCTTCCCTGAGGGCTACTAGGCCAAAAACAATGTGGGGTGGGTGTACTGTGAAAGAAAGAATGAAAGAATGAAAGAAAGAAAGAAAGAAAGAGGGAGGGAGGGAAAAAGGAGAAGGAGGGAGGACCACAAACCAGGCACTAGGTGCAGCTTCAGAGGATACCTTGAAAGAGCACAGCAATTCAGGACTGGAAGGGACCTGGAGGTCATCTAGTCCAACCCCTGCTCCAGCAGGGTATTGTTAAAGGGAGTTTCTGTATTTTGACCCCACAGTCACATGACTACATAGCCATGCCCACCCAGTCACATGACCCCACCACCACCAAGCCACACCCACGAATCGGAAGGAAATGTTTTTAGATTGGGAGTGTGGTCAGAAATCTCTCTTCTGAGGGAGGGACCCTCCTCATATGCAGAGAGGCAGTTGAGCCAATGGCAAACCACTTCTGAAAAGCCTTGTCATCTATGACAAGGGTCCCGGAGAGCCATGAGTGAGGGGGAGAGAGGTGGGGGATGCAGGAGGTTCAGGTGCCTTCTGGGCAAGGGCAGGGAGGGGTCTCTGGAGGAGAGGAAGGCAGGCGGAGACCCCAACCCGATCCAGCCAAGGCAGCCTGGGAGTGGGGTCAGAAAGCTCTCTTCTGAGGGAGGGACCCTCCTCACATGCAGAGAGGCAGTTGAGCCACACTGACCTCACTGACAATGTTTCCTTTGCTTCCTTCCTGCCTTCTCTCTACTTTTTTTAAACTCTGCAGTCAGAGTAACTGATTTGGAACCAACCTAGAAGTAGGGAGGAATTCCCTGGCAGTTTAGTTTTAGCACCTAATTCGGGGCTGGGGGAGGAGTCAAAGATGAACACGTTTGTCTCTCTAAGGTGTCTATGTGTGTGTGTGTTTGGGTGTGTATTTGGGTGTGTGTTTGGGTGTCCTTTATTGAAGAAATGTTGGTTTGGGGGGGAGAAAGATGGGGTATAAGAAAGGAAAAAGTTTCAGGAAATTCGTCCTGAACCTCCCACAACAGCATGCAGTGTCTTAATTTATTAAATTTACAGACCGCCCCCTCTCCCCGAAGGGACTCGGGGCGGTGTCCCTTCATTCCCAAAGCTAGAAAGAGCCAGGAGCAGCTGGTCCCTTTCAACTCTGTTATTCTATATCCTACAGCTTTTGCCTCACTACAACAGTGCAGCCCTCCCTTCCTATTGCGGAGCAGGATCTAAAGGCAGCCCCCCTTCCTCACAACCCCACCATCTGCAGAGAGAGTAAAAGCAGTTTTATATCTTTGTCTGAGGCAGCACCTCCACACTCCTCTGTGACACCCCCACACACACACCTTCTGCAAGAGAGAGGAGACAGCAAGCTCTTAATTGTTTGTTGTAAGGCAAAGAAATGAAGACAAGAGAAAATGTTTGATCAGAATTCATATTCCTCACTCTCTTGTCCCTTCCATCCACACCTGGGCCGTATCTCCGCGTATGACCCTTCCTCTGATCCCCAGGGCCTCGTCTGTACATACATCCCATCCTCTGATCCTTCTGTGTCTTGGTTGACTTTCTTGGGACTAGCTGCAAAATAAATCTGAGGAAAAGCTGAGATGACCCAAGTTTTAAACTTTTCAAGCAGAAGGAACGTTGCTGCAGCCATTTGGCAGTTGGAACCAAAGCTCACAAAGCCCCTCCTCCCTTCTCCTTCTTCTCACAGGAGAGGACAGGCAGGCCTAGTGAGAGTGAATCTTGGAGAGCCCAAAGAATGGAAGCTTTGAGGCTGGGAAAGGCTGGGGCAGCTGGAGGGGCAGTGTAAGGCCCTGCCCCAGCTGCCTCCTCATGAAAACCAGACTCTTGTCTCCATCACATTGAATCAAAAGAACTTTTATTGAAAGAGAGAAAGTGTCAGCCTCTGTTTTGCTATTTGCTTTCGGCTACCATTGAAACGGCGGGGGGGGGGGGCTGGTATTTGGGAGGGGAAGCTTTTGTACAGGAGAGATTGTAAAGTGGGAGTTTTGGTCAAATCGTCTACTGCGAATGCTGGAGATTAGCGGTTGGTGTCGGTCAAGGCCAACCGTCCGCATACCTTTCTGATGATGCTCCTTGAAGATGGAACTCACATGACAAGGGATTTACAGATTGGACAGTGGGATGAGGGTTACCGGGGGGAGTGGGTTGGTCACGTATTGATATGTATGATTTCCCACGCTTTTGCCTC
This sequence comes from Natrix helvetica helvetica, assembly GCA_029890345.1. Lineage (NCBI taxonomy): Eukaryota > Metazoa > Chordata > Lepidosauria > Squamata > Natricidae > Natrix > Natrix helvetica. Next base: position 67,869 of record JAKRSI010000747.1, on the reverse strand, counting down.
AGATCTGGCTTTGCTTAGCTGCTCTTTTCATAACCAGTAAAAGTACCCTTAATTCTGCAAAATGGTGTTAAGTGGTTTCTTTCTTGGTTACTACGGGAGGCTGGCTTGACAGAAAGTGACTGCAGGAAAGGAAGGCAAAATCTGAAAAAAGCCTGCCTGAAGCACACGGCATTCTTTCGTTTCCCCAAACCCAACCCTGCTGGCCAGTCCACCGGCAGCCAATGGGATACCACAAGGTTGTCATGGACATTCCAAGGTGCTAGGCAGATGAGAGGTCACTGTTATCTCAGGGCATGAGGGCCTTGGTTCCAGGCTGAGACCAGCTGGAAGGGAGCCTTCTCCATCTCCAAAGACAGCACCTCCCTCCCTAATTCCCAGGAAATTGCATCATCCCCCTCCCTTCCAACAGAATGGCAAGACACGATGGTGGACGTAACAGACAGCTTCACCCACTCCTCAAGCAATGGGGACTACATGCCAGAGAGTAGGCAGAGCCCTCTCAGTCCCTGCGACCTTCTGATTGTTGAGTTGGGGGGAGGGAGAAAAAAGTGAGTCTGAGCAGATTGCAGTTACTTAGATACTCCTGGATTCCTTCTTCCCTTGCTACCCCTTGGTGACATTCGGCTATTGGCCCAATGTAGGCCCAGACCATCATCTCCAGACTACAACAAAAACATGCCTTTAACCCAAAGGGAGGGATCTGCACATGGTGTCTTAACTCAGCAACATGGGACTCCAATGCAAGTTATTTACTGCCCCTTGGAATGAATGAATATATGTATGTATGTATGTATGTATGTGTGTGTGTGTGTGTGTGTGTGTGTGTGTGTGTGTGTGTGTATGTATGTATATATATATATATATATATATATATATATATATATATATATATATGTGTGTGTGTGTGTGTGTGTGTGTGTGTGTGTGTGTGTGTGTGTGTGTGTGTGTGTGTTACAACCCCTGGTATGCCCAAATATGGGAGGAAGCTCACTACTCCCTCTTTCTGTCCTTCAGCTCATCACAGAAAACCATCCAGGCAGAAAACCATATTTTTTATTTTTAATGTTGCCTTTTTATATTTGTGTTGTATTTGTGCTGATAAATAAATAAAGGGAGACTAGTATAGATCCATTTTGAGCTATTTAGCTCTCATCAGCTAGCCATACCCTTACTGGGATTTGAACCTGGGCTGTATTACATATAACATTAAAAATTAAAAAAATATATGGTTTTCTGCCTGGATGGTCTTCTGTGATGAGCTGAAGGACAGAAAGAGGGAGTAGTGACCTTCCTCCCATATTTAGGCATACCAGGGGTTGTTGTACACAAATACATACCTATTTCCCTGGCTCAGCTGATAAGGAGGAGAGCCTGTGGCATAGTGGCTAAGACTCCTGCCGAATATGTAATACAGCCCAGGTTCAAATCACAGTAAGGGTATGGCTAGCTGATGAGAGCTAAATAGCTCGAAATAGATCTATACTAGTCTCCCTTTATTTATTTATCAGCACAAATACAACACAAATATAAAAAGGCAACATTAGAAATAAAAAATATGGTTTTCTGCCTGGATGGTTTTCTGTGATGAGCCGAATGACAGAAAGGGGGAGTAATGAGCTTCCTCCCATATTTGAGCATACCAAGGGTTGTAACACAAATATATGCATACATGCATGCATACATACATACATACATACATACATGCATACATACATACATACATATATTACTGGACACAGTGCATTATGTAATATTTATTTTCAAATCTTTTAATATCATTTTAACATCCGTAGCACCCTCAATCGATCTGAGGCCCTGCTGAATTATGGTTTATTCTTACTCGAGGGTAGACCTGATTTTATTGCGGGAGTCCCCCCTCTCACAAATATGGCCCTCCGCTCTTTCGAGGGCCCACCTTGATGACGGATGCATTAATCCAGAGAGGTGGAGGAAGAGGAGGCTCCGGGGTTTTCTGTGTAAATGTATTTTAATTGTTTTAGGGGGATCCAGGGTGGGGGGAAGGGTTAGCCAAACCAGGAAAGGGGGCAGGACCAGGCGAACAGGTGGGTCAGGAGGGGAAGTGAGCGGAGCGGAGTGGGGGAGGGAAATGAGAAAGCTGCTCTTTCAGAGGGTTCCTTTATTCCAACGGTCGTAGGAAGGGGTGGATGTGAGGACAGAAGGAGATTCTGCAGTCGGTTGGGAGACCGTGGTTGCTGGACACGCCCGGTCATTTGTACCAACCCCCGCATTCTAGGTGGCCAGCGTTTACAGAGCCAGGGCATGAGGCTGGTGTTGTGTAATGCAAGGTCTGTTGTTAATAAGGCCCCTCATCCACGATCTGGTTTCGGAGGGGGAGCCGGACCTTGCAGGGATCATGGAAACCTGGCTGGGCCACGAGGGGGGCTTACCCCTCGTGGAAATGTGCCCACCAGGATACCGTGCATTCCATCAGCCGCGGGCCCTGGGTAAGGGTGGTGGGGTGGCGGTAGTTATTCGGGAGAGTCTAGAACCGAGAGAGTTCACTGTTCCTCAGATACCCGGTTGTGAGTCCCTCAAGACCCACTTGTTCAAATTAGCTGGCCTGGCCCAATTGTAATTGTAATCAGAAATATAGTATAATCTAATCCTGACCTTCCTGGACGGCATTTTAAATTTTTAAATTTTGGGGTTTTTAATTGGTTTTAATTGGAACTATTTTAACTATTGTTAGTTTGGTAATTGTACAGACTGTGTGTTTAAGTTGGTTTGTCTGGGTTTTGTGTTTTGCTTTGTTGTCTATTGCATATTTTGTCTGTACACCGCCCTGAGTCCCTTTGGGGAGAGGGGGCGGTTTATAAATTTAATAAACTAAACTAAACTATATATAGCTGCTGCATGATGTCATTGGGTGCTTTTTCATCTTATGACCTGCAACTTATGCAGAATCCAAGTGTGGCCATTTCCAAAGCTCCTCTTAACGATCCAGCTGAATTCTTCCAGCCTCACATGATGGAACATCACAATCTTTTGTCTTCCGCAACACAGGCAATGAAGCCAATGAAGGGTTTCAAAGAGGAAAACGGCTTCGAAAATTATTGTGATGAATCTAGTTTCATTACAGAGGGAGGAAAGCGCAGGACAGGATATGCAGTTAGGAAAGAACATTCCCTCATTGATAAATGGGGAAAGGACTAAGCAAATTTAGGAAGTAAATTACAGAGCAGGTGTTTGGGTGTGGAAAGGGAAATTATTCCAGGGATGGCAATAAAGCCCATCCTGATAGCTCTTTGTCCTCAAGCCCAAGAAGGAGCCAAAGGATTAACTCAGAGATTCAAGCAGAATTGGGCAGGGAAAGGAATTCATACAGGGGGGCTCTGGTGATAGTTGGCAACTATGCAGTCTCTTTAGCCCACTGCAAGGGAAGAGGACTAAGGCCATGTCCCTCCAGAGTGCCCAGAGGGAAATACGCTTTCTAGATGATGCAAGTGGACTTTGCTGAGATGCTCTGATATAAACAGAAAAAGCATCTGTTGATTATCATCTGGACCTCTAGGAATTATGTGGAAGCTTTTGCTACTGGAAAAGCAGATGCTAGGGCATTGGCCAAGTGCCTATTAATGGAACGAATTGATATAGTTTTTATTTATTTATTTTAGGAAATTTATATTGCTCCCTATCCGCATTTGCCAACTCAAGGTGGCTTGGTCTTCAGCACCTTCTGGAAGAGTGTCAGAGAGGGGACCATTCTAATCTCTGGGGAATGATGTTCCAAAGAGAGGGAGCCACAACAGGGAAGGCCCATCTTCTGAGTCCCACCAGGTGTATCTCCCTTGGGGATGGGACCTGCAAGAGATGGTCCCTCAGATAACCTGGTCCCAACCCATGAAAGGCTTTAAATGTGACAACGACCATCATAAATTGCATCTGGAAGCAAATTGGCAGCCAATGCAGCACCCACAGGAGAGGTGATACATGTGCCCACTGAGGTCTGCACAAAACCATGTGGGATGCTACATTTTGCACCAACTGGAGCTTCCAGATGCTCTTCAAGGGCAGCTCCATGTAGAGTGCATTGCAATAGTCAAGATGGGAAGTGACTGGGCATGAGCGACCGTGAGTAGGGACTGTGAGTCCATGAAAGGGTGTAATTGGTGCAGAACCCACAGTTGTGCCAAGGCCCTCCTGGTCACAACTTCCACCTACTCTTTGAGCAGGCGTTGTGAGCCCAGGAGAACCCCCATATTATGCACAGGGTCTGTTTGGGGTAATGCAAAAATGGAGATGGAAACATATGAAGAACGGTTGCGGGATTTGGGTTTAGCTAGTCTAGAGAAAGAAAAGAAGGGCTAGGGTGGACATGATAGAAGCATTCCAGTATTTGAGGGGCTGCCATAAAGAGGAGGGGTCAATTTTTTTGCAAAGCGCCTGAGGGCAAGAGAGGAAACAATGGATGGAAATTAATCAAGGAGAGAGGCAACCTGGAATTAAGGAGAAACTTAATTAATTACTCATGCACTGGTGACGTCTCGGCTGGACTACTGCAATGCCCTCTCCATGGGGCTTCCCTTGGGATTCGCTTGAAGACTGCAGCTAGTCCAGAACGCACCCACGTGGGCTATTTTTGGGAGTACTAGGTACTCCCACGTAACACCGCTCCTGCGCGAGCTGCACTGACTGCCTGTGGTCTTTCGGGTGCGTTTCAAGGTGTTAATCACCATCTTTAAAGCGCTCCATGGCTCAGGACCTAGGTACTTGCGGGATCGCATCCTACCACACACTTCCCTGCGACCGATTCGTTCTCACAGGGAGGGGCTCCTCCGGGTGCCGTCCACTAGGCAGGCCAACGGGCGACACCTAGGAGTAGAGCCTTCTCTGTGATGGGCCCAACCCTCTGGAATGACCTCCCCCCCGATATCAGAACCACCACCAACTTCCGCTCCTTTCGACGAAAACTGAAGACTCACCTGTTCCGTTTAGGCGGCCTGGACCATTCATAACCTCATTATACCTCTTGGCAGATATATTTTAACTGGGTAATTTTAATTGGGTATTTTTTAGGATTGTTTATATACTGTTTTTATCTGCTTTACCTGTACAGTGTTGTATTGCCTCCTCTTCTATGTTTTTATGTTTGCATGTTTGTAGTCCATTTTATCCATTTCATTTGACTGTACACCGCCCCGAGTCCCTTTGGGGAGAGGGGGCGGTATAAAAATCGAAATAAAGGTAAAGGTAAAGGCAAGAAACACTGAGGACAATTAACCAGTGGAACAGAAGTTGCCTTCAGATGTTGTGGGTGCTTCAACAGTGGAGACTTTTATGAAGAGACGGGACAGTCACTTGCCTGAAATGGTATAGGATCTCCTGCTTGAGCAGGGGGCTGGACTAGAAGACCTCTACGGTCCCTTCCAGCTCTATTCTGATTCTGAAGATTCCACTCAGATCGAGGGTGTGAACCAGGTTATCCATTCCCTCATAGGTGGGTCTCTTCAGAACTGAAGGAGCTCAGAGAAGGGGCAGGTTCCACCCTGAGGACACCTTTTCCATTATTATATGGTGGTAGAAGTGGGATATTGAACATTAGGGGGTAACCAGGGAATCAAGTGGGTTTAAAAAAAAAACAGAAACAAAAAAATTCCCCTGACAATTGGCAGAGTTTACCCAACAACCATAGACTTTTAATGTTTTCCCTAAAAACTACCAACAATGGACAGGCCAGGTAGTGCTAGGACAGTCACACACAGCTGAGAAGTGACAAAACATATGAAGATGCCCACCCTGTCAGAAAGTCACAGGCTATAAATATGTCTGTTATAGGAAATTCCTCACTTGAAGGCAAAAGTCTGTTTAGCCCCTCAGCCCAGAGAAGATGGAATGGGAGGCAAAGAGAGAAGAAGCCACAAAGAGGGTGAAAGTTGATGTGGAGCTTAAACCAAAGGGGATTGCTGAGAAAAAGCACGTAGGGAGAACAACAAAAGGAGCACCAAAAATTAGCGGTGTTGAAGTTGCAGCACCGCATCATCTACACAAACCTTCTCCTCCCAATAGAACCAGACTTTGGGGAAACTGAAATACCAATTCTCAAAAAACTACGAATGAGATGAGGCTGAGACCCTCCTTACTAACTTTGAAGATATTTACCAAGCTTGTTGCTTTTAGTTGAGAAGTTGTGTCTGACCCATCACAACCTCATGGACAATGTTCCTCCAGGCCTGTGCCTTTTGGTACTGTCCATGGGGTTTTCATGGCAAAGATACTACTGGAGTGGGTTGCCATTTCTTTCTCCAGTGGATCACGTTTTGTCAGAGCTCTCTGTTATGACCTGTCCGTCTTGGGGGCCTTGCACGGCATATCTCACAGCTTCACTGAGCTATACAAGCCCCTTCTCCATGGCAAGGCAGTAATCCATGAAGGGACTACCAAGCTTAAAGCAAAATGCAGGACATGTTTCGTATGTGTCCTCTCTTAATGGATTCTTTAAGGCAACTGTTGGCTAATCTGTGTGCTGAGGAAAAGCAGGCCCGCTTAAAAACACAAATATTATTAATTTATTTTATTGTTTATGGATTATCTTGTATTTTAATTTGATTAACTATTTTTTTTAATCTCATTTGGTTTTCAATAACTTCAATTGTCAAACAAAGGCAAACATATAAACCAACAACAATTGCAATCAATAATTAAATGTTATGAGCCAAATAAATAATTTCTCTATCATGTCCCTACTTTTATAATTAGATATTCCTTAGTATTTAAATCTGGTCTAAGGACGATAATGTAGCATTTGGGGAAGAAGATGCAACCCAATAGCCCAGCACCAGAGGACAAAATGGAGAAGACCTGCCTGCACGGCCACCATGGACTTTCCTTTGGTGCTCAGGTAAGTGGGCAGGAAGGAGACCCAGACACTGCAAAAGACCAGCATGCTGAAAGTTATCAGCTTGGCTTCATTGAAGGCCCCAGGAAGGTTCCTGGCCAAGAAAGCCACTGTAAAGCATATGACAGCTAGGAAACCCATGTAGCCGAGGACAACATAAAACATGGTGACAGAGCCTTCATTGCATTGCAGAATGATCTCTCCAGATTGGGAATGCAAGTCAGAGTCAGGGAATGGGGGAGAAACTCCCAGCCAAATGGCACAGATGAAAATTTGGACACCAGAACAAGAAAGGATGATGGAGTTGGCTAAGCTCTTCCCCAACCATCTTCTCACCCTGTTCCCTGGTTTTGAGGCCAGGAAGGCCAGCACCACTGTGATTGTTTTGGCCATCAGAGAAGACACAGCTACTGTGAAGACAGTGCTGAACATTGCTTGTCGGAGAAGACAGGTGGCTTTCCTTGGGTGGCCAATGAAGAGAAAGGAGGACAAAAAACAAAGCAGAAGGGAGATCAGGAGGATGAAGGAGAGGTCTCGGTTGTTGGCTTTGACAATGGGAGTTTCTAAGTATTTAATGAATAGGATTAAAACAAGGCCTGTGGTTAGGAACAAGAGTAGGGCAAAGGAGATGAGAATGATGCCCAGATGTTCTTCATAGGACAGGAAGGTTATTCTTTTTTGGATACATTCAACTCGATCCATCGCTGGATATTGATCATCTGGGCACTTGGTGCATATTTCGGTATCTGAGAAAACAAGGTAATGTTTATTTTATAGTCTTTCTACTTTCAAGAATACTTTGAATGAGATGTGATACTGAGAGGCAGGAAAGCCTCAGAAAATGGTACATACTTACCCTCCAGGAAAAAAATAATGTTATCCAATATATAGAACTATAAAAACAAGAACAACAACAAAATAAAATTATAAGAAACATATGGTGCCACAACCTCCGTTCTCTGAGGAACTCCATCAGATTCCAATTCTGCACTATCCTTCCCTTAAACCAAATGTCTGGGATAAGCACCAATTCTCCAGGAGTTTAAGAGAATGATGGCCTATTGAATTGCAAGAGATGTCCAATGGGGCAGGAGCTGCACCAGAAATGGCAGGCTTCTGTGGGCCCCTTAAGTGGCAATGAACAGAGTATTTGCATGCCAATTATATCTGCTCTGGTGGGACAAGCAGAAACTCTCAAGGAGAGAGGAGATGCCCCTTTTCCAGGAAAAAATATCATTAACTATCATGAAATTGAAAGTATCTCCAAACTGTCAGCCTTCTAGAAATCTCATGTCAACAGCCCTGGGGATCCTCTATGTGCTGGTTGCATGGTTGGCAGCTTCTTGATGTAATCCTCTCTTGCTTTCTTAGCATTTAGTTCTCATTGCTTTAATTTTTAATTTGGGGTTTAATTGTGTGTCATCAAGGGTCACTTTCTGTGAAATAGACCATCATATAAATTTGATTAACAAATTCAAAAAGAAAGAGATCTTAGGGAAGATTAATTTGTGAAATAATTCAAGAAGAGGGACTGAGTTTATCTGCAAAGTCTTTTTACCCAATAAAAATGAAAAGATGAAGCAATATATTTCCACCTGTTTCTAGATTTGGCAACAATTTTAAAGAGAAAACAAATTTAATATTGGTATCAATGGATATTAATTAGATTGCTCTTTTATTTGTTCTCGTTTTCCATCACCTTCCTGTACCTTTTAATCACAAAACTGTATATATTAGGCTTTTGTTCCCTTTCAGAATCATAACTATATTCCTATGTTGATTTTATAACAGTTGAATCTCAATATTTAACAATAAGGAAAATGGGAAAGATAAGGAAAGGAGGGAAGAAAATATCGACTTGATGTTTTTAAGATGAAACCTCCATTTGGTTTTCATTTGTTCCTTGAACTAAACTTCCCTCCCTCCATTGTCCTTCCCAATGAGATTTTTCAGATTATATAAGGATTTATGATCTTCATAAATATTGACTGATTAATTGAAGGATTGATTGATGTTTTTTGCCCTGTAATGTAAAGCTGGTTTGGGTGAGCAAAACCATTGATCTAAAATCATTCCTCGAGCTACAAAGAATTCAGATATTGCTAAGAAAGATAAAGTTGGATGGACACATCCAAACTGGCAGAGAAAAGAGAGGTTTCCTATGCAACCCACAACATTGTTTTTCCTACCTCATCCTTCAAATTCCTTTTCTGTTCCCTGCCATTAGGGAAGAAATTGGATACCATAAAAATTGAAATCAGGACAGTCAAACTTATATGTGTTTTGATATGTTTATTGATCAAAGTGCTCTGGAGGAATCCATCAGCTTTCATTATGGTGTCACCAACCTTCCTGGGTGGAGATGGTCCTCTCTGGACAAGAAATGCAGTCGTAGCAGCAAACTGGCTCTCCTTCTCGAGCCTTCCTGACAAATCCAGGCTGACATTTATCCACACATTTGGACTGAGGCAGAGACTGAGAAGAGAAAGAAGAAATGCCAAAGAAAAGATGTTGAGATTCATCATTCATGTAAGATGGAATTGTACATGATCGTTACCCAAGAAGTCTCTGGGCTTCACTTAGGCAAATACGAAATCTCTGACTACTTCCAAATAGTAGCAGGAGATAAATTTTAGGGAGACGCCTCATTTAGTTTCTACTTTTTTCTTGGGGCATATCAAATTGCAAAAAAGTACCTTTCTACTTAATAAAGTCTGTATAGATAAAATTGAGGAAAGATTTAATAATTAAGTGACAACCAGTGTTTTCCTCCTTGTAGTGGAATTAACATTCATTCCTCTATTATTCATATATGCATGATTTTAAAATAAGTTATCCACTTATTTTAAATTTTAGACTAAACGTTGCAAAGCTCCTTTTGAAATTAGTCCAAAACTATCTCCTAGTTAAGATACAAAGGAAAAATTCCTTGCAACTAAAGGCTGTCAACCTTAAAAGTGATTTTCTTCATTCATGTATTTATTTGTTCAATTTATATGGCTGCAATATTGGTGAACTAAAACTAAAACTAGCTTCTAAAGTCATAGCGAGGTGATATGGAGGTGAGGTGATGAGAATGTGTCCCTCAAAAGGGGTGAGTCAGGCATCTTTTGATGCAGCTAGTGGGACATGAACATGAGCCCTGTGTAGGAAAGGGATGCCCAACACAAGGTATCCAACACAAGGTCTTTTCTGTTGAAAGACCACAGTTACGTGACACAAACTAACAGGGAAATATACACCCATATTTATTATTATTAGTTTGATTTGGAACCTTGATGGGTTTTCTCCGACTGGTACAGTCCCAAACAACAATATACCCCCCCCCCCTAAGCATTCCCACTCTCTTTTCCCCCTCCCCTGTGGGGCTTATGGAAAGTTGGTGCTGAACACAGGAAAGCACAGGTGTAAGTTGATAGTTCTGACATTTAGTTTGATTTGGAGTCTCAGTGTGTCTTAAGATAGCTAACAATCAAGACAAACAATTGGATTCAATGGGTTTTCAGATGAAATCCACTCTTACAAGCCAAGGTCCTAGAAATCTAAGTAACATTTCCCTCAAAACTCTCCCTTATTACTTCTGATATCAGGTTTTATTTATTTATTTGCACCAAAGTTATACTTCAGTGCTTCAGTTTTCAGGCCATTATTGTGTTGAGATGGGAGGCAAATAAATGTAATAAATAATCTCACATCAGACTAATCATTTTGGTTTCATGTGAACTGAAAGCCTTGGACCTCCTTCCTAAATTCCACTATCCCAGTGGGGTTAAAGAGAGACGTGTACAGATATGACCTGGTCTTGGCTGAGTAAAATATCTCAATCTCTGGATCTGCAATTTTAGGAGACCCTGATTCCAATCAGTACACGATGAAGGTTATTTCACAAGTGCGCCAAGAGGACCTCCATTCAATCTTGGTCCCATTTCATCAGATTCAGTCCAAATCTGAACTCAGGGACTGGAGGAACAAAATTGCCTTCACCTTTGATAATTGAAGACAAGGAACAAGTGAACCTGAAGCTATTAATATGAAAATCCTCAGCATTTGAGGCCCTGTCTCACCAGTTTTAGGGCAAAAGAATCATTAAATGGCAATGACTTGTGTCCTAAATAATAATCACCCCAAAACTCATTTTAGATATAGTTGAATCAGCTTACAATGGTATTTGGCTTTACAGCATCTGAAGGGTTTCAATAGAACTGAAGCCTCCCTATCTGCCTAAGAAAATTATCAAAGTTTTACTCCAAACATTCACTTCTCAGTTAATATTACTCATCTTTTTGACTAGGTTTAGCCCACTTGAAAAGGGTCCTAATTCTTTGGAAAAATGAAAAAAAAAGGAACCACTATTTTCCTTACCTTGTTCAGCAACTTCAGCTCTGACAAAGCATCCTGGTTGACTGCAAGTCTCTGTCTTTCAAACTTCCCCAAATGCTTGTTGATGGGATCCTTCTTGGGAAGAACAACCATACTAAGGATCCTCAGATCTGCTGCTATGTCTCCATTTTGATCCAAGTAGATTTTCAGCAGGGAAAGATTGTACAATTTCTTCTTCTTCAGAAATAGATGGAACTAGAAAGGAAACATCCAGGAATCTTAAAAGCAGAAATCTTGCTTTGTCCTTTCATCTGTTTTTACATTTGAATCTTTCTTCTATGGTTGTTTTAAACTTTCATAGTGAATTGGGAGAAGAATATATTCTAAACTCTAGAACAAAGGTTCAATAATAGTTCTCAATCATGCAGTATATTGAGAAAATGTACATTGACAAGATATAATTGATGAAAATTGACAATCCTATGGAACATTCTAGGAAAGGTCACAAATGAATTGAAGAAAAAAAAACCAATAATAACTAGATATTCATAAACTCTGTGAAAATAACAGTGTGATTACCAGAAAGCAAGGATTTGTGAAGAAGAAAGTTGCAAGGCTAATCTTCATTCAGTTAGAGCAGATGGGAAAAATGACCAGATGAATCGATTCTATTTTATTGTAAAAGACTGCATTAACAGAATCTTGCAAATGTGAAAGTACACATTTTTCATCAGCTCTTTTGTCAGTCAAAAATATTAGGTCCTGCCTGTTATGCAGCCGTGGGTTCCTTCCTCCACTCCCCGTCTTGTGTGATCCTTCCCTGAATATCTTTCTTTGGTCTACAAACTCATTCCCATGTAACATTACACTTCCTTAATAGATTGTGTGAATGCTGGTGGTATAACTTGCTTTTTGCAAAGAATTCACAAAATGCTTCATGATGTGATGAATGGGGATCTAGTTAATTGAGTGTTGGATGGCATGATAATTAAGTGGATACAATTGTCTTAAAATTGTACTCAAATAAATTTTCATCTTACTGATATAATTTGGGAGCTATGAAAACCAATTAGACCTTGTTCATTGATTCTTCTATATTTTCATTAATGAAAGTAAATAAATCATGTTTTTGTGATGCAAAATTTTTAATAACGGTTTGACAAAGTCATTTTGATCTCCTTAAACAAAATTCCCAGCTTCCGGAAAATAAAATAAAAATATGATTTTTGTGTGTGTGAGAGAGAGCTGCATAAGCAAAATCAAGTTGAAAACAATCGATTTTTTTAGCATCTTAGACCTGATACATGATTGTGTCTTGTCCAACAGAAATGAAAGGAAGCCACAATCTATATTTTTCTTTAATATTTGATTTGTTCATTATTCCATATGTAGAATGGTTACTGATTAAAATAAAGCAGTGGTAATATTTTAGTGATATGATAACCATATTATTAATTCGATGATAATGCCATTGATGATCCAGGGGAATCAGACCGGGTCCTCTTGTCGGAAACACACTTGCAGAAGACATTGCGCAACATATTCATCAGCTTTAGGCAGGGAGCTGCTTTTAGCCTTGAGGAAAGACAACAAGGAGAACGCCTTGGGACGCCATACCTTCCGCAGCTGAAGCCTTGGAGCCCCCAACTTCTCTTTTCCCTTCTTCATTCTCCTCTTGGATTTGGATGCAGCATTTAAGGCATGAGCCAGGATCATAATGACACTGTAAGTATACCTGTCATTTTGGATCCCCATCCTATTCTTCTTCTTTTGGATCTCCAGTGATGCTTTCTGGGTGCATCTTCTCCGGCCTTTGACCGAAAAGGTTTGCTTTAAAACAGAACAGTGAAAATGCTCGTCTTGATATTTAGCTTCCACAAAGAACTCATTTTTATAGGTATCATCTTTATACCAATTTTTTTTCATCTGCAGAGGAAAGGTCCAAATACTATGGACATACTTGAATATCTCGTGCTTTTTCATTGCATATGCTACATCCACTATCATGATCCAGACTTTCCCTTCAATGGGTTCAGGCAAACGGGTAAGCATTAAATGGAAAGGACGAATTCTGTCATAGATGGAATCATATTCTATGGAGTGAACAAAGACATTGACTTGTCTCCCACTTAGAGAGGGCATCCCCGAGGGGTTCTGTGGGTGTGGTTGTTGAGATTCTTTGTGATATAACAACACAAATTCCATTCTTGACAAGCATAGGAGTAAAAGTTCTCATGAAATGCTCTCCCTTCTCTGAGTCTGGTGCAAAAAGACCAATCAAGGTCCATCTGAAATGGAGGAGCAGTTGGATAATTGCTGGGTACTGGAACCCTTCTTTGGGGAGAATCGGATGGAAAAATGGGAATTGACTGTTATCACTCAGAGCTTCTGAAGCAATTCGCTCACTGATCTGAAAAAAAGCAATGGAGAGTGCTGTGTTATATTTAGGGTCCAACCAAGTCCCAATTTTTAGCTTTAAATAAATCCAACGTTTTTCTCATGCATATATTATAACAGTTTATTTTTGATTAGTCATTAGGCCATATCAAGATATGGAATATAAAACAGAGAACATTAACACGATGATTTTTTTTTAAGTACAATAAAATAAGCCTAAAGAATGAAAGTAGTATTTTTATCACCACCAGAAGTTACCACAATCTGACTGCATATGGAGATCTCAACTAAACTAATTTTCTCAAAAAAAGGGTCCTATTATATATAATCTTTGAATTCTGACCACACAGGAAATAGAGTTTTGGTTTTTATTGTATTTTTAACATTAGGAAGCCAATAGTTGTTTTTCTCATGTCCAATCCAAGATATTGATCTCCCACTTTCTTATACAGTTGACGTTCAAAATAATAGATTATATTTCATCTTCTATCTCAGGAATAAATACAAGTCTGTTCACTGTAAGGGATTTGGAAGATTTAATCCAACACTTGACAATTTGGAAAGTACTTTCATAGCAGCCAATGTATTTCAATGTGCCAACCTTACTGAGGATGGCTATTGGCTTTCTCTGTTTTGAAAATCTTGGATCCTTTGTGCAGTAATTTTAGCTTTTTCTCCAGTTGTAAGAAGGATAGGAAGACCATAGTTTTTAATATAAATTTCACTTGTTCAATCCAAGAACTTTTTAAATGACATGTATTTATTCTAGTAGAGTTTGTGGACTCCGTCACCTGTCATACCATTTATTTTATTTAAAAAATAATTATTATTTACCCTAATTTTGTAAATTATATGAATTTATCTGACGGCAGCAGATGAAATCCTTTTATCCACACTTACACCTCAGATGATGTGGCTGCATTTGTTCTAGTGGTGATATAAATTAAATCCCAAAGTTCAGCTCCATATAAATGTATGGTGGTAACGTTGGCCTTTCGTACTTTAATAAACCAGGCTAAGGAAGCTGCACAGCTATGAGTTCTTAAAATTTTAAGAGTGCATCCACTTGTGCCTTTGGTCTAAATGAGCTCCTATGAGAAGGGGAAAAACACTAGCTACAAATTGATTCTACTGACTGTGAGGGGCCAAGATCCAATCACAGAGAAAAATACAGCTGTGCACTTGCTCTGATAACTCATCATCAAGTAGCCCTATATGGCAATGCTGTCATTTTCCAAAGACCAAAACTTTTGACTTTGACGTATCCATAATCAGTTAATTCTTACGAGAGGAGGAGCCAAGTCCTCTTAACAGCACATGCAGCTCAAATGTGATATCAGCAACACCATTATTGTCAGGTCCCTGTCGGAATGCTGCCATTCTGAATGGTGGTGGAGAGACAAGGGGGCTTCAGGGGGGAATGTTTTGCATGCTTTCGCTTTGGATGTAACTTCTTGGGAGCTTTGGGGTGGGGGGGGGGGACATAAGCCATCTGTGCCGCTCTTTCTCAGGTGCTTCCAGCCTGGCATTCAAAGTCCTCGTGCCTCAAAGACAACCTCTTCTCACCACCATGTCTCAGAGTTTTCAAGTCACCTTTGTGGCATTTTATTGGCTGTCGATGAACACAAGGCATAGGGGTGGTGGTTGAAGGGCAAAATGTTGTCCAAAAGCACAGTTTCAGACTCTGCCTGACTTCTCTGCAATCACTGTCTCTCAGTAAAAGTTCCTTTTGAAATGAAAACTTCTTCAAGAGTTTTCTTTTCTTGACAAGATAGCTGAGGCAGGTCCTTACGGTTCTCTTATCTTTTGGCAAATATCGATCCTATTTCTCATGGCTCCATTGAGCCCCTAACACACTCTCAAACAAAAAAACAAAAATCATTGGGATGGAAGGAACCTTGGAGATTTTCTAGTCCAACCGCCTGCCCACAGCAAGAGATCCCCTACCTATCCAGACAAAATGAATGTCCAGTCTCTTTTTGAAAACCTCCATTAATGGAGCACCCACAACTTCATTAATTGTTCTCGCTGTCAGTGCTTGTAGAAAGGGCTTTGAGTAGCATGAACATTCTGAGTTCAATTTTAATGGCAACCAATTTCTTCCAAAATATGTTTTTGTTTACTGTGTCAAATGCTATAAAGGCAGCAAACCATTATTTCCTCTGACTGATTTTTTGCATTTAGATGGTTCAAGACAATAAGTTTGTCAGTAATGGATCACATCTGCCTATAAAATGCTGCTTCTTCTACAAGGAATGTATGTTTCATCTACCACTCTCAACTCTATTCAAGGGGAAGCTGGTATATATTTAAGCCACAATATCTTTTAGACAAATGAGCTTGGAATTGATTGAATCTGTTTTACTCTATTTTTTATGTATGGGAACTACAATTGTCATCTTAAGCCCAAATGGGTTCACAGGTATTATTTATATTTGTAAATGAATCTGCTAATAGAGGGTCCCACCACTTGGGATATTTCTTGAATTGTTCAGCATATATTTGTAGAGTTTTTAAAAATGTAAAATGGTTAATTAATGTTAATGCTTCCTACAGATTCATAACACACATATGTTTCATCAACAGAAGGAAAGATAATCCAATGGGAATCTATTTATAAAACTGGGATTTGTTTGTGACTGAGAATATCATTATTTTGATTAAGACCATGTACAAAATGTGAACGTGCTGCACCTTCCTATTGCACAGAAATTCCTTTGATTTGACACACAGTCTCTCTTTACCTGCAAAAGTCTTCAGCAGAAGCCCTCAAAGCAAAAGGGATATTATCATGAGCAGATGTTTCTGCTTCGACCCTCCCTCCCTCCCACTGTTACCTCAATCCCCAGCCATAAAACCTACAATGGCCATAGTGAAAAGCAGCTCTTGAATTCTATACAGAATATATGGTTGGATTGGTCACTCAAACACTACCACCCCACTCCCTTGATCAGATAGAGAAATACACCCAAACAAACCTGGGCGACTTTGTAGATATCAGCTAATGTTGACATCTGGATGGAGATGTCTCTGAGAGCTCCATCAACAATCACCAAAAGGTTGTCCTTCCTTCCACAGCTGTAGTTGGGAACATTGGCTTCTCCCATAGAGAGCATGTCCAGCAAGGCATCTGAAGTCCCAAGGGTGTTATCATAGTTTTCATGGATGTTGCAGCCAAGTGTGAGATTGTGCAGGGGCTGGTACTTTTTATTGACCATTTCAATATTGAAAATAACACGTAGTATACATTTTTTCTGATAAGATAAACTAGTGTAAAACCATGCTCAGATTAGTATTAGCATCGTCATCAGCAACAATAAAATACCTTTTCTCTATTTAATTCACTTTTTCTTCACAAGCTAAGTCTTAAGCTATCATTGATCCAAAACCAGAGGCAAATGATAGTCACCCATCACCCTTTGATCTTTGTGAGTGTGGAGAAGATAGAAGGGACATAAGTTTTACAAAAGGGTTAAAATCAGAAATATGCCACTATTTGTAGAAGTGCTATTTTTCATCAGACCAGTAAACAGTTTGAAGAATAATTCAGTGGTTAAAGTAGTACAATAATAAATGGAAGAGAATTGTTGATGAGTGACTCAGAAAAGCTGTTCTAAAAACAAGGCATCCTCTATTCCTATGAAGTCAAGGACTGAATATCAATTAGAGGTTATAAAAATATGCAAACCAGCTGGATGAGGGAAACTACAACAATCACTACTTTTAACAAAACTCACTATTCAAATCATGGATTCAACAGGAAAACATAAATAATGTGGACTTTTTTTCAGGTTTTATGTGTCTCATGTTTTGATTTGAGCTTCTCCCAGAAATTAAGACAAAAGAGATAGAGACTGTGGAAATTAAAAGGGTTCAAGAAATTAGTCAGGTACTGCAATATAAAAATGGGTAAAATAATAATAAGAAAAAGAAGGGTGTTAGAACTGCAAATGGAGGGAATGAAACTCCATCACAGTGAATGACTTACAACTGAATCTGCCTAGAAGGAGCCCTGTTGAAGGGTAATATTACAGGTGTTGTTGTTGATGGAGAGATGACGACACCAATGAGAAGATCTCCTGGCCTGTAATAGCTCCATGGCTTTCCTCCATTCTGGTGGTCGAAATTCAGTGGGCACTTCATTCTCAGCTTCCCAGAGACTGGCTGGGGTATCAGTAGCATCAGAAGCAGAAGCAGGAGGTCCATAATTCCTGGGACTGAATCAGTCTCCTTTCTATTTTTAAAGAAGAATTAGCAGAATTCAAAGAACACTCATAATATAGAATATCCTCTGGC
>JAKRSI010000747.1:0-47500 GCA_029890345.1 Natrix helvetica helvetica | reverse complement strand
AGTTAGATCAAGAATGAATGCCATAGGTAGATTCACAGAGTAATAGATTTCTTTTTCTGAAATTTATTCCTCAGTCCAAAAAACAGGAATATATGAATTAGGTTCAGTACTTAGGACAGACCAAGTAGCTATTCAAGAGTTAGTGGTGTCATGGTTAGAAGCAATGGTAAAGCAAGATATGGATTTAAAACCAGTAATATTTGGTTGGGCATTTCAAAGGGAATACAATACATATTTAATTTTACACATGTTAACAGCTGCTGGAATTGTGTTTGCACAACAGTGGAAAAACAAAGATTTGAAAATGAATAAATATTAGAATGTGCAGGAATGAATAAATTGACAATTAAAATCAAGAAGGCTTCGAATACTTTTTCACGTGAGATTTATTTTATCAATTGCTAACTAACAGAAACAGCAATTAGAAATCTAAAAGTATGAAAGAAAACACCAATTATGAAAGGAAAGGTCACTAAAATGTATAAGGAAATATTATTAGTACTTGATCATTCTTAATGTGTAGATAACTGTGGGACATTACACACCCACACACACAAACTATGACAGTGCCAGGAAAAAATAACAATTTCCCCCCAAAAGACTGCAAATGAAACCAGGTATTTTTCCCTAGCCCTAAGGACAGGAAAGACAAAGCCACTGGAATAAAAACCATCAAGGCATTGTTGGAAATTATAAAGGACAGTGCCAGGAAACTCACAGAACCAGCAACCACCTCACAATTACCTAAACAACCAGGTATCACAAAGAAACACACAAAATCTGGCAAAGCTGCCTTGCACCAACCTGGCCTGCCCATAGAAAAGCAGCCACCTTGAGACACATAAACCATGCACCAACCTGCACACCTAAAAGCAACATATTGCATCACAAATAAACCATTTGCAAAAAGGAATAACATTTCTTGTAATAAACATATTCTGTAAACAATAAATAAATAAAAATTCCCTAAAAATATTTTTTTTTTAAAAAAATATTCTATAAATAATTAAAGAAATCCTTAAAAACCATTTAAAAATATTCTATCCACAATTCTTTTAAACGTATTGTGGATAGAATATTTTTAAATCATTTTATTTAAAAGTATTGAGTATAGAATATTTTTAAATGGTTTATTTTAATTTATTGTTGATAGAGTATTTTTTTAAATAGTCTAAGACAATTTAAAATAAGATTCTACCAACAATAATTTAAAATAAAATCATTTTAAAGTATTCCACACACAATAATTTAAAATAAAACCATTTTAAAGTATTCCACACACAATAATTTAAAATAAAATCATTTTAAAGTATTCCACAAACAATAGTTTAAAATAAAACCATCTTAAAGTATTCTACACACAATAAATTAAAATAAACCATGAAAAAATTCTATACTCAATACTTTTAAATAAAATGATTTTTAAAAGTTCTATACTGAGGGCTAGATGATATGATAATTAAGAGTACAAAAATTAAATTTTAAATAAAAAAATGAAATTGTACTGAAACAATTTTCAATCTTTTTCAATAGTCAATGAATTGCAACTAGATTTATATTGACACTTAGGCAAAGCTATTTAAATCTCTTTTTAAAATATCCAGATTCTACAAAAATATTTATGATTGTGTAATAGAGAGAGATGCATAAATAAAATCCAATAAAAAATATTTTCAGCAACTAGGACTTGACAAACTATGGTATCTCATATAAGGGAGGAAAAACAGCCGCAACAATTTATATCTTTAATTAAAATTAAAATCTTTAAAATTCAAAACACATTAAGATGGTTTACCAAAATGGGCTGAAAAAAATAGAATTAGATTCAGATTAACAGATTTGGAAGGGATCTTGTAGGTCATCTAGTCCAACCCCCCATCCAAGAAGGTGACCCTACACCATTTCTGACAGATGACAGTCCAGTCTTTCTTGAAAGCTTCCAGTGATAAAGCTTCCACAACTTCTGAAGGCAACTTCTGTTCCATTGATTGATTGCTCTCACTAATCCATTATTCCTTCTCTGGCTTTCAGGTGCTTTGGAAAATAGCTTGACCCCCCTCCCAGTGGTGGGTTGCAGGCGGTATGCCCCAGTACAGGCGTACCGGAGCCTGCCTGGAGCACCAGGTACCATTCCGGTACGGTGCTCCGGAGGGCCACCCACCCGCCCATGCTCCTTATCGTGTTTTAAAGCTGTCGGCACTTCCATGCATGTGCATTGCACATACAGTGCCTGTGCGATGCACCACTGAGCAGCTGGAGTGTCGCAGAGGCTTGGGGAAGAGTCATTTGATGCTACACATTTGATGCACCGTGTGCGTGCATGTGGGTGATGCCGGGGCCATTCCAACCGTACCGGTTGGAAAGGAATCTGGAACCCACCACTGCCCCCTCCTCTCTGTGACAGCCCTTCAAATATTGGAAAACTTGCTATTGTGTCTCCCCTGGTCCTTCTCTTCGCTAGACTAGCCATGCCCAGTTTCTGAAACCGTTCTTCATATGTTTTCACCTCCAGTCCCTTAATAATCTGTTTGCTCTTCTCTGCACTCTTTCTAGAGTCTCAACATCTTTTTATAGTGTGGTGACCTAAACTGGATGCAATACTCTAGGTGTGGTGTTACTAAGGCTTTATAGAGTGGTATTAGTACCTCACGGAATCTTGATTGTATCCCTCTTTTAATGCAACTTAAATTGAAAAGAGACACAAGTACAAATTTATCCACTAAATGAAGAAAATATGATATAGAGGAAGACGTATTAGGGGTGCCAAACGTGATAAGAATAATAGAACGATTTCATAATCGTGGTTGTTTGCAAACGGAATGTGAGTTCCCAGTGAGATGCCCATGGAAAGAAGACAAATGCATCCATAAAAACCCCAGGAAGACAATCGGTATTGGTCGGATCCCAACTCAAGTGCCAGATCCTCTTGCAGACACATGCTTGCAGAAGACATTTCAGAAAATCTGGATCAGATTAAGGGACAGGCAGTGAAGCCAAGGAAGAGATCACGGGAGCTGCTTTTAGTCTTGAAGAAAGACAACGAGAAGACCCATATTGGTCTACGGAAGCTGAAAATCAGAGGGAGTCTGGGAACAATATTTTGATTTGGGAACAGAGAATGCCCCACTCTTCTAATAACTGAAACACAAAGCTTAAGATCTGTCCACTGTCCAGCCTTGAGCTACAAATATTTTAAACATATGAAAGTAAAATTAATCAGAAACCCATACTTAACAAACATTTATTAAAAATGTGTGCATACCAGTTGTGGGTTGCTCCCGGTTCTAACCGGTATGATAGAAGAGGTCCCAGAAATTTACCATGCCTTTTAGAACCCCCTTCCTCCGGTGGGACAATACCGGAACGGTTCCCTCTCATAGTCAAGGTCATTTTGAAGGGCAACACCATTGTCGGTGGTGTTGAATAGTTTTACATCATCAGCGGATGCAGCTGCTTTTGAGATGATCTCAAAGGTCATTTATGTAAAGTATAAAGAGCGAGGGTCCTAAGACGGTGCGTTGGGATACACAGCTGTTAATTGGTGCAGGGTTTGATAGGGCGCTCCCTATTTTGACTATTTGTTGCCTGTTTGATGGGAACGCAGCTATCCACTTATGTAGAGATCCAGAAATGCCGTAAGATTTTAGTTTTAACAGTAGTTTGTCGTGTACCCCTGAATCAAAGGCTTTGCAGAAGTCTATCTAAATTGCATCTATTGCTTTATCCTGGTTGAGTTGCGTAGTCCATATGTTTTTGCAGTGTAGGAGTTGCAGATTACAGGACAAGTTTTTCAGAAACCAAACTGCTTGTTAGAGAGTAAGTAGTTTGTCTCTAAGTGGTGGGTAATGGATTGATTAATGATTGACTCCATGACTTTGCAGGTGACATAACATAGTGAGATTGGTCTGTAATTTTCAACTAGGCTGGGGTAACATAATAAATTTCAGCTTATTTCTTGCCCTTCTCTTATCTTCAAAGAAAAATAGCCTTAGTTATAAGACACCTTTTCATCTTCAGATTCAGGAATTGCTGTGGGAATGTTCTGATATAACTTCCCACAGGTCACTAGGAGCTGCAAGGCTCCATTCCTTATTGGGAGGTTTCTTAAACGTGTGTGGCCCCCATTTGCTTAATGGAAAAACTGATTCATCTGGAAACAGATTTTACCCACATTATCATGACTAAAAATAAGACTTGGCATTTTGTTATTGTCTTGCTTAGGAATACAGAAAAATAGGAACAGGAGTAGCTTTAGGAATAGGAGGGATATCTGCTCGGCCTGTGAATCTTCCTCCTCACCACTTCCCACCTTTATCAATTGTAATGCAATTTTAGTGATACTATTTATTATTTGAATGTTTTAAGTTTCACTTGATTTTATTGATTGTAAGCTGCACTAAGTTTAGACAAGATGAGAATCATATAAGTTCAATACATAAATATTAAATGATCTAAATCTGTTAATTGAAACTACTAAATGCCATTTTTGAAAAATATAATGAATTTGTAAAAGTCATTTTTAAAATTTTATTTTGACATGAGATGTTCTTTGGTATTCAGATCTGGCCTAAAAATAATAATGTAGCATTTGGGGATGAAGATGCAGCCCAGCAGTCCAGCACTGGAGGCCAAGATGGAGAAGACCTGAACAGCCACCGTATACTTCCCCTTGGTGCTCAGGTAGGCAGGCACAAAGGACACCCAGACACTGCAGAAGACCAGCATGCTGAAGGAGATCAGCTTGGCTTCGTTGAAGGCCCCAGGGAGATTCCTGGCCAGGAAAGCCACCGTGAAGCAGACAGCAGACAGGAAGCCCATGTACCCAAGAGCAACATAAAACATGGTGACAGAACCTTCATTGCATTGTAGGATGATCTCTCTAGGTTGGGAATGCAGGTCAGAGTCAGGGAATGGGGGGAAAGTGCCCAACCAGATGGTGCAGATGACAACTTGGAGACCAGAACAAGAAAGGACAATGGAGTTGGCCAAGCTCTTCCCCAACCATCTCTGTACTTTGTTCCCTGGTTTTGTGGCCAAGAAGGCTAACACCACTGTGATCGTTTTGGCCAAGATGGAAGAAATGGCAATGGAGAAGGCAATGCTGAAGGCTGTTTGTCGGAGGAGGCAGGTGACCCTCCTTGGCCGGCCAATGAACAAGAAGGAGGCCAAGATGGAAAGCAGGAGGGAGACCAGGAGGGTGAAGGAGAGGTCCCGGTTGTTGGCTTTGACAATGGGAGTTTCCATGAATTTGATGAAGATCCCCAAGCCAAAGCCTGTGGTTAACGAGAGGAACGAGGCAATGGAAATCAGGATGATCCCCAGATTTTCCTTGTAAGAAAGATAACTTTTAATCTTGGGGATACAGTGAACTCGATTGGTGTTTGGATGTTGATCTTCTGGACATTTGGTACATTTCTCTGCATCTGAAAAAGAGCAAGAGTTAAAGTCCCATAAACATGTCCTTTAATCAAATGCATTGTTTGGATAAAATTATTTTTGGTGTGAATAACTGTGTGTCGGTGAAGGCAGAATGTGTATCTTCATTTTTCTCCAGGTAGAAAAGCTAAATATGTCTTTTCTTTTATCTATCTATCTATCTATCTATCTATCTATCTATCTATCTATATATATATATATATATATATAGTTTTTACATTTAAAACAATGCAATACCGCGAAGTCAGAATGATCATACATTCACATTATGTACAGCTAGTTTCAACCATTAACAGTTAATCTACTTAATACATTGTCTGTCCTTCTGTCCAATCACAATATATACATTTGTTCCAGTCTTGTCATCTTGTCTTATACCAATCATAAAATCTGTTCCATACTTCAAAATATTCTGATTCCCCTTTATGTTTAAGTTCAAGAGTGAGCCTATCTGCTTCTGCACAGGCCAACACTTTTCTGATTGTATCAAGCTCTGATGGTGTATTTTCTTTTTTCCAATACTGTGCATAGGTTATGCACGCTGCAGTTAGTATATGTATAATTAGATAAAGTGTATCTTTCTTAAACCCCTCCGGTATTATGCCTAGGAGAAAAGTTTCTGGTTTAAACATAATTTGTTCTCCCACCATTTGTTCTAACCACGACTGAATCATTTTCCAATATTTTTTTGCCTCATTGCACCTCCACCACATATGATAGAAAGTGCCTGGTGTTTTTTTTTTACACTTCCAACAGTTTGGGGTCAGAGTTTTGAACATTTTGGAAAGCCGTGCTGGAGGGAGATGCCATCTGTAGAACATCTTGCAAAGGTTTTCTTTTATACGCCGTAGCCAATGCTAGTTTCTGATTAAGTTTTTCCCACTTAGCCAATTCCACATTGTAACCGAAATTTTTCGCCCAGGCGACCATGGTTTCTTTGACATGTTCTTCCTCTAGTTTATATTCCAACAAGAATCTATACAGCACTTTGATCAGTCTGTTTTCTGTCTGTATCAACAGTTTATCTAATATTGTGTAGTCTTTGGCAATACCTTCGTTCTTCCTATCCTGTGCATATCTTGATTGTATCTGTAAATAAGACCACCATTCTACTTGTACTCCTTGTGATGTCAATTCTGATCTGGTTTTGATCTCCCCCTGGCTGTTCAATAACTCTTTATATGTAACTATATTTTCCATGACCTTGGAGGTCATGGCCTTCCAATTTGAGTAATCTTTTATTTCTCAGCATTATCCATTCCCTTAGCCATGTTAGTATGGCCACAGTATAATAGAGTTCCCAATCTGGTACGCCAAATCCTCCCTTTTCCTTAGTGTCTTGCATGACCTTAAAGTTTATTCTTGGTTTTCTTCCCTGCCAGATAAATTTCGAAACCAATTGATTCAAGTCCTTGAAGACACCTTTTTCTAATTTAATGGGAATATTCTGAAATAGGAAAATAAATTTTGGTAATATATATATTTTTATAACTGTGATCCTGCCCATCAGGGACAGTTGTAGGTTTTTCCATCTTTCTAGATCCTTCTTAGTTTTATTAATCAGATTAGTATAATTATCTTCTTTGATGGTCGCACACCTCGCAGATAAATGTATACCAAGATATTTAGCTTTTTTAACAATTTGGATACCCAATTTCTTCGTTAACTCCTCTTTTGCTTTTGATTTCATATTTTTAGTCAGCATTTTGGTCTTTGTCATATTTATCTTTAGACCCGCTATTTTCCCATACTCTGTCAGTTCCTCAATGAGTTTCGTACCAGACTTCATAGGATCTTCTAGCACAAACACTAGATCGTCCGCAAAGCCCTGTAACTTAAATTGCTCCTTTTTGATTTCTAGTCCCTTTATCTGTACCTCTTTACGTATATTCCTGGCTAGTACTTCTGGGGTTAGTATAAACAACAGGGGGGATAAGGGGCAACCTTGTCTTGTACCTTTCTGGATTGCAATACTTTGTGTTAATTCACCATTGATTATTACTTTGGCTTTTTGGTTTGTATAAATTGCTCTGATCGTGTTTATAAATTTATCCCCACAATCCATCTATTTGTTGGTGCAAAAATTCCCAATTGACATTATCAAATGCCTTTTGGGCATCGAGAAAGATTAGTGCAACCTGTTTTTCATTGTGCACTTCATAATATTCAAGAATGTCCATCATAATTCTCTTATTGTTTTTAATTTGTCTTCTGGGGAGGAATCCATTTTGATCTGTATGGATGAATGATGTAAGAAATTTTTTCAACCTTTCTGCTATTATTGAGGCAAAGATTTGCAATCTGCATTTAGCAGTGAGATTGGTCTGTAGTTTTGTATAAACACCTAGTCTGTGTCTGCCTTAGGTAATAGTACAATGTTAGCCTCCGTCCATGATAACGGTGTCTTCGCCTCTTTCAACACAGCGTTATACACTTCCAACAACGTTGGGACAAGTATATCCTGGAATTCTTTATATATTTCCGCTGGCAACCCATCCGGCCCTGCAGTTTTATTATTCTTTTGTCTTTGTATGGCCTTGGTTATCTCTGATGTTTTAATGTCTTCATTGAGCATGTCCTTAATCTCCTCTGGTACCTTTGGCAGATCTCACTTTTCCAAATACTGTAATATTCCTTCCTTTGTATGGTCTCGGTTTTCTCTATATAATTGTTGATAAAACTCTTGAGTAATCTTTTTCTTTTCCTCTAGTTGGTAGCAGATCTCGCCTTTTTCATCTTGTAGTTTATTGATCCAATTCTCTTGTTTTTGCTTCCTCAACCTATAGGATAGCCATCGCCCCGGTTTATTTGCATTCTCAAAGAAGTTTTGTTTTGCTTTTTTTTATAGATTGTGCCAATTTTGCTTTTTCAAATATAGCCAATTCATGTTTAATCAGTTCCATATTTCCTTTTATACTTCTGTTCTGCAGTTTCTTTTGCAGTTCACTCTCTAAATTTCTATAACTTTCTTTCAAATCTCTTACTTTTAGATTCTCAGTTTTTTTCTTCCTGGCTGTGGCTGATATTGTGACCCCTCTTATAAATGCCTTAGTCGTATCCCATGCGTTTTGTATGGATGTATCTCCTGGTCCGTTTTCTTTGAAGAAGAATCTTAATTCTTGGTTGACTCTTTTAATATATTCCTGGTCTTTTAGAATTGATCTATTGAGTAACCAACGATAACTGCCCTTTTGTTTTTTCCAAATAATCCTCATGGGATTGTGATCAGCCCACAGATTGGGTTCTATATCTATCTCCTTCACTTCTGAAATTAACTCCATCGGCAGCCAGACCATGTCTATCCTTGACCAGGATTCATGTCTGTTCGAGTAGAAGGTATATTGCTTTCCCTCTGGACATCTTTCTCGCCATACATCAAACAGATTAAGTTCTTCAGCCATTTGGAAGAATGACCTTGGCAAAGTTCTCCTAGCTCCTTTTCTCTTCTTTCCACTTTTATAGTCCCGTTTTGGGTCAACTATAGCATTGAAGTCACCCAGTAAACAAACATTTTCGTTTCCCATCTCTCGAATAATGCTATGTAGTCTATGATAGAAATTTTCCTGGCCTTCATTAGGTGCATATATTACAACCAGTGACACCTTTTTTGGTTTAACATTATTTCTACGATTAGTATTCTCCCTTCCTCATCATGATAAATTAGTTTAGTCTGGATTGTGTCTTTGACATATAATGCTATTCCTCTTTTCTTTTGGTCAGCCAGTGCCGCGTAGGACATTCTAAGATCTGGATCTGTCTTTTAGTCATATGGACCTCTTGCATTGCAATTATATCGTAGTTCAAATGTTTTAATTTATTAAATATTGTTTTCCTCTTCTGGGGTAAGTTTAGACCATTAATATTCAATGATAGAATCTTGATTTCTCTCGACATACTTCTATGTGTATTTGGGTCGTGTGCTTCTTGTTGCCCTTATTTCTCTCACTTCCTTTGGTTCTTCCCGTTTTTCGTCTAGAACTACTTCTTTCTCCTTTCGTGTCTCCACTGGTTCCTTTTCTCTTCTTATCTGTGCCCTGGGTCCTTGCCTCCTTGCTCCCGCCTGTTCTCCTTCATCTTTCTCATCCTCCTGCCCAACAAGGGTATTGTAAAAATCTTCCGCTTGTTCTATCGTGTCTATTCTAAATCTTCTATCTCTCCAAGTTACCAGTACGCCCTCTGGCATCAGCCATCTGAAGTTAATTTCAAATTTGTTCAGGACAGACGTTAAAAATTGATAGGGCCTTCTTAATTCTCTAATTCTCCTCGGTACCTGTTTTAGAACTGTTAGTTGTCGTTGGTTGTAAATTATCGTGTCGTCTCTTGTTCTATTCAGCACCTCGTCACATATTGATTTTTTAACAAACTTTACATGAACTTCTCTTGGTAAATTATTCTTTTTTGCATAGTTTGTCTATATTCGATACGTCTCGTCGATCTCACTTGCCATCTCATCCTTTTCTATTCCCAAAGCCTTTGCCATTAGGTCTGCCATCGTGTCTGGTAAATCCTCGCCTTTTTCTTCCTTTACGTTCTGGAACCGTAGGAATTGGGCTGCTTTCTCCTATTCTAACGCGAGGACCGTTAACTCAAGTTCCTTGTTTGCCTGGATCAGCCTAGCACTCAGCTGCTCCATTTTTTCATCCTCTTTTTCCAACCTTCCTTCTATTACATTTATTCTTTGTTCGTGTTTATTGATCTGTTCCTGGAACTTCTCAAATTTATCGTCCATCTTCTGCATTCTTTCCTTTAATTCTGCCGTATCACTCCTTATTTCTTTAATATCCTTTTTAAGTTCTTCGTGATTTTTAGCCATTGCCTCCTGCATGGTCTGTAGTATCATCTGCAATTCCTTAGTTGAATTGGATCTTTCTCTCTGAAGCATATCCTCCGAAGATCTTTGGTTCGAGGGACTGGAAGCCGCTAGGGATGGCTGGGATGCTGGCTTCCTCCCCGTGCCAATTTTCGTTAAATTTGTACTACTTGTCATTTTTTTGGAGGAATTGGATCCCTACTTTAATTTTTCTCCAGAACTCCCACTTTCTTCTCCCCCTCATAACTTTCTCCAGTCCTCCTTCTTTCTTTCTTTCTTTCTTTCTTTCTTTCTTTCTTTCTTTCTTTCTTTCTTTCTTTCTTCCTTCCTTCCTTCCTTCCTTCCTTTCTTCTTCCCTCCCTCCCTCCTTCCTACCTTCCTTCCTTCTTCCTTCCTTCCTTCCTTCCTTCCTGCCTACCTGCCTTCCTGCCTTCCTTCCTCTCCCTCTCCTCCCTTTCCCTCTCCTCTTCCCTCTTCCTCTACTCAATTATCAATTTTAAATAGTGATAGGGGGTAGTAAACTCTATATGTACATTTGTCTGAATCTGAAAAAGAGCAAGAGTTAAAGTCCCATAAACATGTCCTTTAATCAAATGCATTGTTTGGATAAAATTATTTTTGGTGTGAATAACTGTGTGTCGGTGAAGGCAGAATGTGTATCTTCATTTCTCTCCAGCTAGAAAAGCTAAATATGTCTTTTCTTTTTTGATGTCACCATTTCATCAATGAACGTTGAGAGAGAAGGAAGGAAGGAACGAAGGAAGGAAAATAGTTCTACAATTTTACCTTTTCACCTCTTGAAAATTGAATCCCAGCCTTGTGTCAGTGCCTTAAGGTAGCAATAGAATTCAACTTACAATGGAATGAAGGACGTGTGAAAAAATGCTTAGTGTAGCTTTATGCCATCTGAATTGGATAATCAGCCCTTTTGCCATGGAGCAAAGAAACATTAGGTGGAGGTGAAGGTGAATTGGATATGGAGTGAGGATATTAAAATGCTTTCCTCTATTTTCTATAAGCAACAACAACTTTGCAAAAGGTCAAGAAGGAAGTTCGCCTTGGCCTTGAGCCATGATTCTCTTCTTTTCTCTCCTCTCCTCTCCTCCTTTTAGGTCAGGAGTGAGACAATGGATCTAAAGAAGAGCCTCTAGCAGAACCCATGGAATGTCACCCTCAGGAAAAAAAATGTTCATGGAAAATGTCAGCATTATCGTCCTACCAAAAAAACTTCCTGCTGTAACTCACCTTCTATGGTGGAGATGGTTCCTTCTGCACATGGGCGACAATTGTAGCAGCAGATGGGCTTCCCTTCCCGAGCCACCTTCATGAATCCAGGAGGACAGCTTTCCACACATCTGGAAGGAGGGAAGGGCTGGGCAGAGAGGGGGAAATTTAAAAAATCCACAAATGAATTATTGTATTTTCCAAAAGAAGTAAAAGGAAATGTTTGGAGCTCTCCAGTTCAAGGCTTAGCTTTGCTAAATTTGAAGAGGTCCTCAGGTCTAATTCCTTGCTCAAGCAGGAGACCTTATACCACTATGGACAAATGGCTGCCCAATTTCTTCTTAAAACCCTCCAGTGGTGGAGCACCCACCACTTCTCTAGGCCAGCTGTTCCACTGATTCCACTGATTAACTGATGGGTGATTTCTCCTTAATTCTTGCTTGCTTGAATCTCTCTTTGATCAGCTTCCATCTGTTACTTCTTGCCTTGTCTGCTGATGATTTGGAGAATGGGTTGAGACCTTCTCTGTGAGAGCCCCCAAATATTGGGAGACTGCTATCATGTCACCCCTAATCTTTTCCCCGTTTCAATTGGCATTTCCAGTTTCCACAACCGTTGATGATACAGTTGAGCCTCCAGTCCCCCCAATCATCTTTGTTGCTCTTGCCATGTACATACTCAAGGGAAAGTTGGAAGGATTCTCTGCTTTGGAGAAGGGAATCATGTTGCCCTGTGATTTAAGCCTTGCTCCCCCACAGAAAACTGATAGACTACTAACTGGATGTAAGGATATTTTTTCTCAGACAGCTGAACATGTAACCAAAGAAGATGTTTCCTCTCTGGGAGAATTGAAATGACATCCCTGCCCCAATTCTGCCATCCTCTTGGTGAGACCTTCAGAAAGGGTTGAATAAAGTCCTTCCCCCACCTTGTCTAGCATTTCCATCACTGCAGTAGCATTCTGGTGGATCATCAACTTGGAATCCTGGTATCCCTCTCTTTCTAGACTTCCAAATGTCACTTTGTTGATAGATATATTAGGTAAAATAATCCAATGCATAATGTCCAGGTCTGCAACCAGCTCTCCATTCTGATCTAAATATACTCCATTGATGCAATTATTATAAAACTGAGAGTTTTGAAAGAAGGAATGAAGCTGGAATGGAAGAGAAAAATGACCAAGTTACAAACGACATACAAAGCTCTATGGCAAAAAAATTCTCAGTTTGTGCTGGAATGATCTGTACTGAGGAATATGCAATAAAATATCTATTAAAAGGACTAAAAATGACCATTCAAAGCAAAGACTGATAAAAGTTGTCCTTTATCTCTCCCCATTCATAACTGTCACTCCAGAGAGGGAGATTAGAAAACCAAAGGGAAGTTTAGGAAAGGAGACACCCAGTGTGAGCTAGTGAGGTCCAAAGTTAAGACCCCGAAGGAAGGGGATGCAGTGCACAAGCACATTGAAAGAATTCTGCCAGTGAGGTCAACATGAAATAAAATGCCCCACAGAGAAACAAGGCTATAAAGAACTGGTTAACGATCAACGGGAGGATAGGAAGAGAAAAATCTTGGCTCACCTTGGGGTTACCTATCGGAGCTTTTGCTCTAGTAGCATGTTGTGCTTACGAATCTTGCATTATCAACTTGCATTTGAGGCGAGAGATGAGCTATTTGATTTGGAGAAGAGACCCCAGATCCTCAGTGGGAAAGACGATTCTCTCACACCTGTTAAGGTCACCTCCATATAATTTTATCCAACGTCTATGGAATGTTTTATGGAATGTTCTTCACTCTTGCTCCCTCTAGACTTTCTCCTAGTTAAACCTTTCACCTTGTGAACTGACCTCAGCCCTCTTACCTTCTTGGCCCAAAGATGTTTACCACTTTTTCACGTCTCAGATCCTGCTGAGAGTTTAAAGCAGGGGAAGAGGAGTCCAAAGGGGGGTCTTAGCACAGGAATGAGACCCCTCTGAGTCAAGTCTCCTTTGGAGCAGAGGGGCAGCCCAGGAGGTGAGAGGATCAGAGTGTTTAACTGCCTAATATGGACAGCACATTTTCTGAGGTTGGGTGGGACAGGGCAGTGCTCCTGCTTGTGAAGAAAAGAGTCCAAGGTAAAAGAGCTGAATGTAAATCAGAAGTTAGCAAGAAGCTTTTGTTAAAAAACAAAACAAAAGAAGTTGGAGGCTAAACATATGAAGAACAGCTACAGGAATTTGGTATGTCTTGTCTAGTGAAAGAAAGGACTGAGGGGATATGAGGGGGTTTCCAATATTTGAGGGGCTGCTACAAGGATGAGGGGATCAAACCATTTTCCAAAGCAGCTGAAGGTGAGACAAGAGGCAATGGATGGAAACTAATTAAGGAAAGAAGCAACCTAGAACTTAGGAGAGATTTCCTAACGGTGAGAACAATCAACCCACCGAATGGGTTGCCTTAAGAAGTTGTGGTTGCTCCATCACTGGAAGCTTTTAAAAAGAGACTGGACAGCCATTTGTCTGAAATGGTATAGGGTCTCCTGCTTGAGCAGGGGGTGGGACTGGATGACCTTCATGGTCCCTTCCAGCTCTGTTGTTCTATGTTTTAGAAATGAGCAAGATAAAATGAAAGCAACAGGAAGACCAATGGAAAGTTGGAACTCAATTTATTTTTTCTATATTCTGATTAAATTATTACTATTGTCAGAACAATTACACAGTTGTTACAATTGTAAAATTGATTCTCAACTCCAGAGCTGTGAAAAAGAAAATAAGTACCTGCCAGGCCTTCAGCACTGGAATTTTGAAGTTTTTAATATTTTTAAATGTTGTCCTCCTGGATCTGGATAAATAAGCTGTATTTAAGGCCCGTCCCACAGCCCGGACTGTGTTGTAAATGAAATAGCTGTCCATAGTCAGGATCCGATCCTGTTCCTCTTTCCTCAGAGTTTCCAGGTCTACTTTCTGCTTGCACCGTCTCCAGACTTTCACCGAAAAGGCATCCTTGGTGTAGGAGCACAAAAAAGAGGTCTTTACAAAGCGCCACGTGGTATAATAAAGCTCTACAGACCAATCATCATTTGCCATTTGATTTGTCTTCATAAGAAAGGAAAAAACACTATGGAAGTATTGAAAGGAAATACTTTTATCTTTGAAATAACGACTGAAGCCCCAGCGGATTGTTGTGATCATAACTTTTCCTCTAAGAGGTTCAGCAAGAAATGCAAATATCAGATGCATAAGTTTAAACCCTGAAGCACCTGTATTCACGTCTGCACCATAAATAAAGACATTCACTTTTCTCCACCTGTAATATTGTTCCCAGGATACGGATAATTTCCGAAGAACTGTGGGAAAGGTTTGTGATATAACTGGGCAAATGCCATTCCTGACCAGCATGGAAGTCATCGTCCTCATGAACCTTTGTCCATTATCAGTGTCTGGAGCAACGAGACCAACCAAGGTCCACCTGAAATGGAGGAGAAGCTGGACCATCCCTGGGTATTGGGCTCCTTCCGCAGGGAGCAGTGGGTAGAAGAAAGGAAACTGAGTTTTATCACTCAGAATCAGGGAGTCAAAACTGTAACTGATCTGTAAAAGGAAAACAAAGAAATTCCCATTTTACTGAAGACGAGGGCAAAAAAATAGCTTTAATGGAGGAATTGTTTCACTCTTTGTAATGAAGAACTTTCCCTAGACACATTCAGCAGAGTTCTACAATCTGCATTAAGAGTGTTCCAGGGATGTGATGTATCTGCTCAGAACCTTCTATCACATTCAATAAAACCTCCATTCTTACTTCATGCAATTCTTACAATATAACTTTGCTCTTCATTTACAAGAGAGGCTGTGTGGCTATATGTTGCATGTCTACAAATGGTCTTCCCAACAAAGACACACCTGTGGGATTTTGTAGGTTCCCAACATGGTCGAAATCTGGAAGGAGATGTCAGTGTCAGCCTCTTCCAGAACAGCCACTGTGTTTCTCTGCCTTCCACAGCTGTAGTTGGGAACGTTGGCCTTTCCCTCCGAAAGCAGGTCCAGCAAAGCCTCTGAGGTCATATCTGCTCTGAAATAATTGTCATAGATGTTGTATCCCAGGGTGACATTGAACGAAATGTTGGGATCCTTGTTGATTGCTTGGATCGCAAAAAGGAAGGACACGATTTTCCAGTACTCTGGTGTTGTATCCCTGTAAGTATGAATGTATCAGGACATAATCAATGAAAGTGACATGGCATTTAACTGTTCTTTCAACTATCATATTTTTCATCTACCTAAGACTAAGAGTTTCGGAGGCATTTTAAAATCTCTCCCTCCCCCTCCAAAAAATAAATCTCACCCATCTGAATGGAACTGTGGGACTCTTTCCATTTTTCTTTTATTTTTCTACACTGAATGTATATTATTTCTGAGTTTATCTAGTTTATCTAGTATTATTTACCTAACTTAGATTTAAATTTATTAAGAATTTTTCCATAAAATAAAGTATTTATCAAAAGAAAATATAAATAAATAAGGAGAATGCAAGAAATAAAGGAGAGAAAAATAACCTGATTTCCAACCTTCTTTTCAACAGATAAATTTTCATTTCTTTAAATTCTACATTTTTTCACAATCTAGCCCCCCACTCTGAGAGTTCTTCCATCCTTGAGCATACAGCAATCTTGCTGCAGTTACCATATGTAAAATCCATCTGCTATGAAATTTTTTTAATTCATTGTTCAGAAGTTCCAATAAAAAAGAATTCTGGTTTCTTCACAATTTTTAGCCTTTCTAATTCTTTGCATGTTTGTGCCAATTTGTATCTAAAATGTCTTAGTTTTCTCACAAATCCACCCTGCATGATAAAATGTTCCCCCATGCTTTTCACAATTCCTGCTTTTGTTTGAAATACCTTTTACACATTTTTGATAAAGTCTCTGGCCTCATATACCAAGAATAGATCATTTTATTAAAAAGCAATCATTCTCTTAAATTATGACAGAGTGCAAATTGAATACTAGTTACCCAAATTCTCTATCTTGAATTTCCGAATTTAACAGTGCATTCAGTCAGGCAAATTTAATTTGTTCATCTTCTGTTTCAAATGCTTAAAACTTTATACATTTTTGTTAGTCACATGTTCACTATCTGTACATAATTCAGTTGTAAATTTAGCTTTAGCTTATTCTTCATATGTACTGGCAATCACTCAAATGGGATTCAGGCATTTAAGAAAAATCAATTCTGAACTGGGATCCATTCATTTAACAGGTGGTACAGAATAAAATTAAGGATATCTCATTTTTTACTTCAGAGGAAAAAACAACAATATTTTTGTATTTTTCTACCCATTCTGATGACCTTATTGGGCATGAGAGTGGTAGAAGAGAAGAACCATCCTCTCTTCTCCATCCGCAGTCCACCTCTGCTGAGAGGATGTCAAAAAAAGCAGAAGCTGCTTTTTCAAGGTCAAGATAAATAGAAAACCTCTATTGGTTATTTATTTGAGAATTTCAAATCAGGTTCATCAGCTGAAAAGGATGATCCAAGGATGAAATGAAACAGAAAGAGAGAAAAACTAGCAAATGAAAGAGATCATTCATTGTAAAAGAAGCGGCTGGAACTTTAGAACTTAGGGTGGAATGGAGAGGCTCTAATTCTGAGCAGGAACTTTGACGTACTGAGAAATTTGAGTCAAAGGAGATTTGTTGAAGCTTAATGGAAGAAGAAACACCCTTGTTGCAAAGGCAATGCCACCAATGAGAAACTCTCCTGGCTGGTAATGGTTCTCTGGATGCACCTCATCCCTCTTCAGAGTCAGGATGCATTTGGCTCTGAGACGTCCCAGAACTTCCTGGGACAGCAGAAGCAGCAGAAGCAACAACATGACTTGTGCTCCTGATGGAGTCTCCAGTCTTGCTTTGAAGGCAAGATGATAGGAAGAGGTGGAAGAAATGAAAGCCCACTTCCAAGACTGAAGGTCCGGAGGTTTCCTAATCCAGGCAGAGTCAGACAAGGCTTCACATTTGCAGCTCCTGCCTGTCTTAAAAGCTTTCAAGGTTCTCTCTTTCTCCAGGGCCACTTATGCCCCCAAGATTTTTCAGTGCAAAGACATTGGCCAAAAAGGCTTTGATATACTATCAAAGTAGAAGCATCCGATGGCTTTCTCTGTATGAAATCTTGAAGCTTTCCAAAATGTCTTTTGAGATTTAGCACCAAGAGAAGAAATAAATCACTATGATTTGGATAATGGCCACAAGGAGAGACATCGTCTCTCTAAACTCTGAGGGAGTCAACAGGCAGATGCGCAATGGGAGGAGTCACGAATGGGGTGAAACTCTGAAGATGAGCCCAGGAGTGAGAGAGAAGCTGCTCCCTTAAGGTCTC
The DNA here is from genome assembly GCA_029890345.1 of Natrix helvetica helvetica. Classification (NCBI taxonomy): domain Eukaryota; kingdom Metazoa; phylum Chordata; class Lepidosauria; order Squamata; family Natricidae; genus Natrix; species Natrix helvetica. The sequence continues at coordinate 29,677 of JAKRSI010000747.1, read as the reverse complement.
TTAGAAAATCTCTTGATACTTTCCACCCTGAAAAGAGAAGTTTGGGATGAATCTGAAATGTCAATCCTCAATCTGGATACAGTTTATCCTGCTTCAAGGTGGACTTTGGCTGCCTTTATTAAGAGATGGGTGCCTGCTCTTCTTTTTATGACTACTTCTTCTCTCTTATAATGTACCAAACTGGAACAAAATCCCTGAAAATGATTTTTATTCATTATTTGAAAAGGTTGAGTTTAGGTTCTAGAATTGGAGCATTTCAACTCTGGAAAAAATAACTATTGTTCTGCAATAGAGAGAAAATACTCTGTTCTTTGTAAAGGTACAATAAAACCATAGAAGAAACCAGAATGTCTTTCAGGGACCACTAAGGAAAGAGAGAGAGGGAAAAAAATGCAACAGCACATGTACATCTTTAGAGATAAATTAATAAATAGGTCAAATTAGGACAGCATAACATTTTTAGATGTAAAACCTTTGAAACCTGTTGAGGAGATCTAGGCAACCAAATTGAATAAAATCTACCATCTATAAAACTTGTTCACTTTACTTAATACTTTACAGCAGGGGTGTCAAAACGGCGGCCCATGGGCTGGATGCATCATGTGCAGTCCACACCCACCCCAGTGCCACAAAGGGGGAAAAGTCGTGAAATGTCACATGACGGCAATGTGATGCAGTTACTGTATTTTTTGGAGTATAAGACACACCTTAGTTTTGGGGGAGGAAAATAAATTCTGCCTCTGCCTCCTAGCATCCATAGTATTCAGCTGACACATGGGAACAAGGTCAGCCAATGAATAGGTTTAGCCACTAAGACAGCCAATTGGGGCTATTTGGACTCTGAAATTTGCTGTGTGAGCAAGAAGGAGACAGGAAGGAGCCTGGCTTAGCCAAGAACTGAAAGTGAAACTGCTTGTGATTTACAATACAATAGCAGAGTTGGAAGGGACCTTGGAGGTCTTCTAGTCCAACCCCCTGCCTAGGCAGGAAACCCTATACCGTTTGCTTTTATTTACTGCTACATTGGAAAACCTGTTTTTAGTAATATATTGTATATTATTATTATTTTGAATCCTGCTGAATCAGTTACTTGTGTGTGATTCCCGAATGTGATTACGGCTGCAAATTCTGATCGGCCAGGTCAGCTTCAGCACTTATTGCAGCCTGATTCAGCACAGCTGATTGGCAGGTGGATCAGACTGCCAGAATACCCCCAATCAGCTGTCCCAGGCTGCAGGGATTGCCACAGACCAGCAGTGCCTCCATGCCTCGCATGTTTGGCCTTTGGTGGGGGGGTGGGGTGGGGCTACGTTCAGTGTATAAGATGCACCATCTTTTGGGGGGCAAAGGGTGTGTCTTATACTCTGAAAAATAAGGAAGTTTGACACGCATGCTCCACAACCTTTGGTTAGATGGATGTAAAGAATTGGTCAGAACACGGAGTGTATTAATTCAATGGCCTTTTGGCAACCGAGGTGGCCCAGGGCAAAAGGTCCAGAGGAGATTCCTTGTGAGGGATGGGTTCTCTGGGGAGAGAGGAACCATTTGGACCTCAGGAAGTGGACAGGATCCTTAGGACTGAGAGCTCAGCCATTAGGCCTTTAGACTCACGCCCTTTATGGCTGATGAAAGAGCCGTGGTGGCACAGTGGTTAGAATGCAGGACTGCAGGCTATTTATGCTGACTGCCAAAGGCCAGAAGTTCAGCAGTTCGATTCTCACTGGTTCAAGGTTAACTCATCCTTCCGTCCTTCGGAGGTCAGTAAAATGTGGACCCAGATTGCTGAGGTAATATGTTAACCCTGTAAACTGACTGGAAAGAGTTGTAAAACACTGGCATATATGTCTAAGTGCTATTACTATGGCTATTAAAGCAGCCTGGAGGCTTCCCTGAGGCCTGCTTGGCCAAAAATGGGAGGGGACATTTTTACCCCCAGGAGGCTTCCCTGAAGCCTACTAGGCCAAAAATGGGGGGGTCTGTTTTTACCCCCTGCTACGCCAAAAATGGGTAGGGGGCATTTTTACTCCCAGAAGGCTTTCCTGAGGGCTGCTAGGCCAAAAATGGGGTGGGGGTGGGGTTCTGCAAATGGAAGGAAGGAAAGGAGGAAGAAAGAGAGGGAGGGAGGGAAGAAGGAGAGGGAGGAAGGACCAGAAACCTGGCACTAGACGCAGCTTCAGAGGATACCTTGAAAGAGCATAGCAATCCAGGGCTTGAAAGTACCTGGAGGTCATCTAGTCCATCCCCCTGCTCCAGCAGGATATTGTTAAAGGGAGATTCTGTATTTTGACCCCATAGTCACATGATTACATAGCCACACCCTCCTAGTCACATGACCCCCTTCCCCACTAAGACACACCCACAGAACCAGAAGGAAATGTTTTCAGATTTCTTCCCTGATTCAGTGTTTCAGCCAGATTTGTTTTTATGACCAAATGATGGTCAGAAACTACTGTACAACACCAGCACAGTTTAAAATAGTATTGTTGCAGAAAATGACAGGCTTAGACTTCTCAGGGTGTGTTGTGGCCCAGCAGCGTCCGGCTGAGCTGTTGGTGGACTCTGACAGCTCAGACCATGATGGGACTGCTCTGGAGGATGAGGAAGACTCTGGAGGGTGTTTGGAGTCAGAGCAGGAACTAGAGAGGCCTGTTGGGCACCAGGTGGCATCTGAGTCAGGGAGCAGTGAGGAGGAACAGAGGGAGGTTGTCCCTGATGTGCGGATGCGTAGAGCTGAGAGGAGAAAGGAACAGCTGTGGAGTAGATGTCATAGAAGGAAGTAGGGAAAGCTGGCTAAGGTTGTGGCCCCTCCCAAAGAGTTTATAGGTGGAGCAACGGGAGGGGAATCTTTGCAGGAAACAACAGTCCATTTTACTAGCCGTTGAGAAAGCATTCCGTAAGTCTAATTTTGGTTTCTTTTCTTTTTTTAAACATATTTTTTATTTTTATTTTTAAAACAAACAAACACAAACAAAACAGCACATACAAAAAGAAAAGTTCATCACTTTCGTCAAGCATGTCGTTTGGTTACACTAAGTCTAAGTTCTAAATGGGTAGATTTTTGAGCTGGTTGTGCTGTGCAGAGTTGAAAGGAAACCCCAACCTTTACATGAGAACAACTTTAAAGCCTCCGTGAAGGAAGTGACAGGGTGATGGAGCAGGGATGACATTAAAGGTCAGGATATTACAGGAGGTCCACGTCTCTTCATCGGTGAGGGCATGAAAGATGTGCTGGAAGAGAGGTCACTTGCCCACACCCCACACCCAGTCTGGCCTAGGCAGCCTCAGGCATAATCGGACATCTCTCCTCTGAGTAAGGGGCCTCCTTGTGTACCGTGAGGCTGGAAGAGCGGCGGTGATATCACTGGCATGGGTGGGTCAAAGTGCCACCATGCGACATCTCTTGCCAGAATCTTAGTTTGGCTAACCAGCTTTGGATCCACTCATGTGGGTGTTATTACCCCAGGTGTTAGGTGTTGTGTTCCAAATAGCATCCAAAACTAAATAGCATTTACTTAGGTTCCAAATAGCATCCAAAAGTAAATCGGAGTCCAAGGCAAAGTATTGCTCAAAGTTCCCATTTATGAAGACAGCCATGTTGGCACATCTGGGAAAACACAAACCTGAAAGCTTCCAGGTTTCCCCCACCAAGTTGAAAGTTCAAGATCTTGCCCCCACACCCAAAAGTCCATCACATGGTCCAATCTCCCACTGTCATGCTGGCAGTTCCACCCCTCCAGTTCCGGTCAGGTGCAGAGGTGCGAAGACAAAGGATGACCTTGGCTTTCTAGAAAGAATTTTGTTATGGCTACATATCATCTAACTCCCTACAATCCCCCACTACCATTTTCCCACAATAGAAAAGGCATAGCAGAATAATAGAAAGTGTGGAGGGCCAAAGATCCAAAAGAAAAGATGACTGTGTGAGCCAACAGATTTACTGGTCCTGACTAGAAGATCAGGCTGAGACGGAATCGGAGCTTGTTGTGCTTCTCTTGGGGGATTCACTGGGCTTTCAATGCCTCTCAGGGTACTAGAGTTGGATACGCTCAGCCTCAGGCAAGCCCAGCATTGGTGGGGCCCCTTCAGTATCTCACCGTAGAGCCACTTTAAGGACCTTGTGTGAATGTCTTCCTAGGGTGTTGACAGTTCTGGGCGCCCAGCAGAATTGTTAATCATTATGTGAGTGTCTGGTCTCCCAGAACTCCCCACCCTGCTAAAGTTGAGAAATACTGGTATAATAGCTGTTTTTTTAATGTTTATAACAATTTTATTAATTTATGATATAACAGCTAAAAAAATACAAAAGCAAAAAGAAGGAGAAATGGGGAAGGAAGGGGAGGGGAAAAGTGTGGAGAAGAAGAGAAAAAAAGAAAGAAAAGTACTCTTTGTACAGTAGAGTAGGGCATTAACATCAAACCTCAACTTTTTACTTTTACATACTAGTTCAAACTAGCCATTACTGTAACAACAAATCTATGTAATCAATAAAACCCAAATTCAAAGTTTCATTTTTTTCCACCTCAAGCACAAAGTCCAGAAGTGATTTCCAAGGAGGAACAAAGGTATTTGTGTTTTTTTTCCTTGATCAAAGTAGTCAATTTAGCCATCTCTTCTAACTCCGACAACTTTTGCAACCATTCGTCCATTGTCAGGGTCAAAGGGTCCTTCCATTTTCGAGCATAAAGTTATATTTTGGCTGCCAACATGTATAGCACCAAAGTTCCATTTTTTCCTCCTTTTCCATTAAAGCAAAGTCTTTGGCTTTATCTTTATATTCACTTTAAGAATTTTCTGTATTAGAATATGAATCCTACTGAAATATTTCTTTCCTTTGTCACATGTCCACCATAAATGATAAAAAGTCCCTTTTTTACATTTACATTTCCAACGTTCATTTGAAATACCTTTATACGTTCGTGATAATTACCTGGAGCTAAATATCAATGATACACCAACTTATAGAAGTTTTCTTTTAAATTGTAATTTAATGTAAATTTTCTCCCTCCTGCTTTCCATCTTGACCTCCTTCCTCTTCATTGGCCGGCCAAGGAGAGTGACCTGCCTCCTCTGACAAACAGCCTTCAGCATTGTCTTCTCCATTGCCATTTCTTCCATCTTGGCCAAAACGATCACAGTGGTGTTAGCCTTCTTGGCCACAAAACCAGGGAACAACTTGCAGAGATGGTTGGGGAAGAGCTTGGCCAACTCCATCGTCCTTTCTTGTTCTGCTCTCCAAGTTGTCATTTGCATCATCTGGTTGGGCACTTTCCCCCCATTCCCTGACTCTGACATGCGCTCCCAACCTAGAGAGATCATCCTACAATGCAATGAAGGTTCTGTCACCATGTTTTATGTTGCCCTTGGGTACATGGGCTTCCTGTCTGCTGTCTGCTTCACGGTGGCTTTCCTGGCCAGGAATCTCCCTGGGGCCTTCAACGAAGCCAAGATGATCTCCTTCAGCATGCTGGTCTTCTGCAGTGTCTGGGTGTCCTTTGTGCCTGCCTACCTGAGCACCAAAGGGAAGTACACGGTGGCTGTTCAGGTCTTCTCCATCTTGGCCTCCAGTGCTGGACTGCTGGGCTGCATCTTCATCCCTAAATGCTTCATTATTACTTTTAGGCCAGATCTGAATATCAAAGAACATCTCATGTCAAAATAAAATAGAAAAATAACTTTTACAAATTCATTATTTTTCAAAAATGGCATTTTATAGTCTCAATTAACAGGTTTAGGTTCATTTAACATTTATGTATTGAACTTATATGATTCTCATCTTGTCTGAACTCCATGCAGCTTACAATTAATAAAAACAAGTGAAACTGTAAAACATTCAAATAATAAATAGTATCACTAAAATTGCTTTACAATTGATAAAGTTGGGGAGTGCTGAGGAGGAAGATTCACAGGCCAAGCTTTTGAGATGAGTACTCCTAGGTCCTTGACAGAGTGAGGATCATCTATGAGGTCGTACCTGCCCAGCTTGTATTTGGTGTTCTGATTTTTGTTGCCAATGTGTAAGACAGAGCATGTCTTTTCTTATCATCAATTGAAAACTACACACATGTAACAGAAGAGGGCCCTGTCCCAATTCAACCACACTCACGAAAGGGATGGTACTTGCTGTGTGGAAACTGTGTCCTATTTTCGGCCAGATGCTCCAGTGATTCCCTGTGCCACTGAGCACTTAGTCTCTTTTCATGCAATGCCAGTTGATCAAAACTACACTCCTCACAAACCCAAGGAAGTGTGCAGGAACATCAACCTCTTTGGGGGCTTTCCATGGGACAGTAGAATTGTGATGACCTTATGGGGTAATTAAACACAGAGACGCTTATGGGCTTGCTATCTCCATTATTGGCTCAACAGTCATAGCAGCCCATTTCTACCTCAATAGTAGAAAACTGGCTTGTTTAGTAATAAAAAGTATGAACAAAACTTCAAATGCTCCTGCTCTCCTGAACGAAGATTAGGAACAGCCAAGAACAGCAATTTTGAAGAACATCTTGGCCATTGACTTTCTGTTGTGATTGTGAGGAGTTTCCAGATCCTCAAACTATGGCCCATTGGCTGGATGTGGCCTGCAAAATCAAAGTATATGGCCTGCGGAGTGATGGAATTCAGACCCTCCCCTCGCCCCACCCCTCACCATTAGACTTATCTTCCAGCGAGCATCTACTCCAGCTGCACTTCTGGTTAGTTATTTCACCCGTTGAGCTGCACTTCTGATCACACGGCTGCTGCCTGAAGGTAAGGCCGGAGGGTGCTGGGGAGGACCAGCTGACTGAGGGGTGATCTCTCCAGTGCAGCCACATGATCCAGGGCCGGTGTGTGAGTAAGAGAGGGGCTGCTGCTGGCTTGAAAAGCAGTTCTGCTGCCAGCCTGTAAATCAGTGCTTTAAAAGTCTTTAAAAATGCTTTAAAAGCAGCCTTTTGGGATGTTTTTCACAGTCATATGATCCAGGGCCGGTGGGTGAGTAGGGGAGGGGCAAGTACAGCAGGGACAAAGGCAAATGGAATGCTACATTTGCCACGTCCACCCAGTCACATAACCACCTAGCCACACCCACCCAGTCACATGACCACCTAGCCATTCTTACCCAGCCGGTCCGGCCCCCCAACAGTCTGAGGGACCGTGAATCGGCCCGCCGGTTTGCAAAGTTTGAGGACCCCTGCTTTAAACTCACAAACAATTCCTTGCAAATAAAAGTTACCATGCAGGATTTGGAAGATCCAGCTAAGCGAATCACACAACAATCATTCCAGGAGTTTCTAGAATTGGATGATCTCAGCTTGCCTGGGACAGGTTGGCTATGAAACCTGGCTCTAGAATTCCCAATTCTCCTGGCTGCCATTATCCTATTACTCTGCTCAGGGCAATGTTTAGGACTTTTGAGTTATTGTTCCCAGGAGAGTGCAAGGCTTAACCCTGTTCTCTTGGGAGATCCATATGGTGACCCCCTTGAGGTCAAATGGGGAGACAGGACTGTGGGAAAAATCAGGTCTTAGATAAATGGAATTGATTCAATCAAGTTGCCATAAAGCAATATAAGGCCAACGTTTGTTACCTCAATACAACAATCCCAAAGGTTTGCAATGGAAAATGCTTTCTTTTTGGGGTCTGGCATTATCAAAGTGGCTCCTCCTTTTGATTTAGGTTTTCCTCCCTGTTTTATTGCTCATTTGGTTTTTTTGCCTTAGTCCTTCCTTCCCTGAAGGAAACAGGCAGAAGAAGGAACCTGAGCTCACTTAGGTATAGTAAGTTGACACCCTTTACCTCTGAATACTTACATCTGTGTGCTTACATCATTTGTTTCTTATGTGTTAGTCTTTCCTGTCATTTTGAGATGATATGAATACAACTCTTTGTTCTGTGGGGCCTTCTCTCCATGTTATTTGAGGGACTCCCACCAGAGCATGCAAATAAACAGTGCAGTAACAGTTCATTACTTGTTTTGTGTCCTACATCCCGTTCCACAAGTAGTAAAATACTGAACACTGGAAGGTACCACAGAATAGAGGAATTTTCCCTCCTCTAAAACAAATAATTTCTTTCCACTATCAACTGTCAGAGGTCACACTCTAACTACAGGCATTCAAGATGGGTGAGGATTTTCCCTTCAATCCTCTTCTGGTTCCCCAGAGGTCTGGATGGAGGAAGGGAGGGAGCAAGGAGAACAAATTGGCCAATAGCTGCTCCCCCACAGCTGGGTCTCTTCAGAACTGAAGGATCTCAATGGAGGGACAGGTTCGAACCTGAGGACACCTTTTCCATTATTATATAGTGGTAGAAGTTGTATATAGAACATTTGGGGGTAACTAGGGAATCAAGAGAGCTTTTTTCCTTTAAGAAAAATCCTCTGAAAATCACCAAAATCACATACCAACCACAGGTCTATATCCCCCCCACTAAAAACTGCCAATGATAGACAGGCTAGGTAGTACTAGAACAATCACACAGCTGACAAGAGACAAAGACTACCAGTATGCCAACCCTTACAGAAAGGCTCAGGCTATGAAGATCTCTGCCACAGAAGATTCCTCACCAGGAGGCAGAAAGTCTGTTCAGCACCTCAGCCCAGAGAAGCTGGAATGGGAGGCTAAGAGAGAGGAACCGATGAAAAGGGTGAAAGTTGATCTGGAGCTTAACTGAAGGGAGATTGCTGAGAAAGAGCATCAAACCCAAATAGAGCTCTGGAAGTTGCAACACTGATTCATCCACATTAACCCTTGTCCTCCCAATAGAACCAGACCTTGAGGGAATTGAAAAGCCAATTCTGAAAGAATCACGAAGGAGGCGAGGTTGAGATCTTCCTAGCTAACTCTGAAGATACCTACCACGCTAAAAGCCATCAAAAACTGAGGATATGGTTCACATATCTCCTCTCTTAAAGGATTGTTTAAGCCAGATATTGGCTGACTTGTGTGTTGAGGAAAAGAAGGGCTCCCAATTGGTTTAAAATACAAATATTAACCGTTAACTTATTTTATGGTTTGATTATTTATTGTTATATTATTATTACATTGATTAAAATAAATATTTTAACTCCTTCAGTTTTAAATAACATCAGTTGTCAAACAGAGGCAAATGAAGCATATAAACCAACAACTGCAATCAAAAATTAAATGTTTCAATCTGAAGAACCAATTTCAAAATCATGTCCCTGCTTTTATCATTAGTTGTTCCTTTGTGTTTAGATCTGGTCTCAGGAGGATAATGTAGCACTTGGGGAAGAAGATGCAGCCTAACAGCCCAGCACCAGAGGCCAAGATGGAGAAGACCTGCACGGCTACCATGGACTTTCCTTTGGTGCTCAGGTAGGTGGGCAGGAAGGAGATCCAGACACTGCAGAAGACCAACATGCTGAAAGTGATCAGCTTGGCTTCATTGAAGGCCCCAGGCAGGTTCCTGGCCAAGAAAGCCACTGTGAAGCAAACAGCAGCTAGAAAACCCATGTAGCTGAGGACAACATAAAACATGGTGGCGGAGCCTTCGTTGCATTGAAGGATGATCTCTCCAGGCTGGGAGTCCATGTCAGAATCAGGGAATGGGGGAGAAACTCCCAACCACATGGCACAGATGAAAATTTGGACACCAGAACAAGAAAGGATGATGGAGTTGGCTAATCTCTTCCCTAACCATCTTCTCATCCTGTTTCCTGGGTTTGAGGCCAGGAAGGCCAGCACCACCATGATTGTTTTGGCCAACACAGAAGACACAGCTACTGAGAAGACAGTGCTGAACATTGTTTGTCGGAAAAGACAGGTGGCTTTCCTTGGCTGGCCAATGAAAAGAAAGGAGGACAAAAAGCAAAGCAGGAGAGAGATCAGGAGGATGAAGGAGAGGTCCCGGTTGTTGGCTTTGACAATGGGAGTTTCTAGTGATTGAAGGAATAGGATTAAAATGAACACTGTGGTTAGGAACAAGAGTAGGGCAAAGGAGATGAGGATGATCCCCGGATGTTCTTCATAGGACAGGAAGATGATTCTTTGGGGGATACATTTGACTTGATTCTTGTTTGGATATTGATCATCTGGACATTTGGTGCATTTTTCAGTATCTGGGGGAACAAAATAATATTTATTTTATAGTCTTTCAAATTTCAATAAAACCTTTGGGTGAGATGTGATACTGAAAGATAGGAAAGCTTTAGCAAATTGTATATACACTCCAGACAAAAAATCCCCAGTATATAAAACTATAAAAACAAGAGCAACAAGAAAATAAAACTAAAAGGAGGAGGAGCCAATGTCGTTATGACACGGACAAGTGATCTCAATGCTCTGAGATCGCTGCCGAAACTTTTATTGCTATGTGGTCCAATCGGACCTAAACCATCCTGCAGAGATGGTGAATGGGAAGAATATGTCCTGTTGATCTCAGTGACACCGCAAAGTCCCTGATCGATCCAGGAGAAGTTCTAGCTGGTGATAAAAGCACAGCCCCTAGGCTGATGAAGTTGGGACAGCTCCGATCGGAAGGAAAAGGAAAGAGAAAGTGTTTACAGCTGGTGAGGAATTTTTACCGTTTTAAAAGAGACTGCCCACAAAAAACTTAAAATTAATTTAAATATAAGAACAGAAGAAATAAGTGGTGGAATTGAACTTTTAATGGTTTTGGTCAGTGTGTTATCTTGCTTCTTAAATGCTATTTTTATGGATGGAATTTATGCAAGCCTTTTAAAACGAATGGATTAAGTTTTCTTCTTCTATCTTTTTTTATTATTATTTTTGCAGCCTATGGACTAAAATTCTCCTTCTTCACTACTACGTGTGTTTTCCTGTTTTTCTCTTCTATTTTACTCAAGAATTTGATTTTTTTTTAACTTGGAATATTTAAAAAAAGGAAACCAAGGGAATTTTAACAAAAGAGGGAAAGTTAATGCTGTGGCTAGGAGGCTGGAGGCTTGTGTATTGGGAACAAAGCACTTTCACTTTCCTCACTGAACAGTCTGGCTTGGCAATTCAAAGTCTCACAGTTTGTTTATAGAGAGTGATAAGAACCAAAGGACGAATTGTTTACACAGGTGTCCTTTTGAACTATATCTCTAACCAGAGAAAGTGAAAAGAAGATTTTACTGTGAATTTTTGTTTAACTTTGTAAAAATCCTTCAAGCCAGAGCAGCAGTATTTGTCAGCTGGAATTATGGCACAACTTCAACAGCAGAAAGAAGCTTTAAGTTTGCAAAAGATAATGTTTGAAATTCAGAAATTATCAAACACATTTGAGAGGATGGAGAAGAAGTGGGAAAATCTAGAGCATCTAACAGTAAAATATGATGAAGAAGTGATTGGTTTGTCTCTGGAAATGGAAAGAGTGGAATACAGAAAGGGGAGTTAGATGAATGGGAACTGTACCCCAGATGGCAAAGCACAGAAGAAGAAAAAACAAAAGAATTTATGGACTTAAAGAGACAAATTTTATTAGCAACATCATTGATAACACCACAGACAATTAAATATAAGCTGATCAAGGAAACAAAAGAAGGGCATCAAAATTATATGAGAGACTCAATAAGCAATGAGTTGCAAAGAGGAGTCCATGCAAATTTGATTAAGGAGATGATTAGAGGACTGATACCACAAATGGCAGAACGCATGAGATTGTTTTGCTACTGGAAAGATACAGGTTGATAGATGAATGTGTATAATCTAAACCTGGTTAAATTTAGTGAAATTCAGTGGCAATAGATATGGTTAAATAAACAACTGAGAATGATAATAATGTACACATATGTATTGGTATGACAAGTAGTAATTGGATATGAATATTGAATGGTACCTATGAAAGGAAGATTAGAAATTATTTGGTTATATATAAAGGTTAATAAAAAAGAACTGCTGAATTTAGCTAAGTTTTGATTATTGGGGGAAATGCTATGATAATGGATAGAGTTAAATGAAGGAGGGATAATGATAATAATAATAATAATATATATATATATATATATATATATATATATATATATATATATATATATATATATATATATATATATATATATATATATATATGTGTGTGTGTGTGTGTGTGTGTGTTGTATTTGTGCTGATAAAACACAAACACACACACACACACACACACACACACACACATATATATATATATATATATATATATATATGGTTTTGTTGTATTCGGGTCTTTTCCCGTGTAAGGTTGAGATTGTCTTTGCAACGTTTCGGCAGGATCACACCTGCCATCTTCAAGCTGTGGGCTTAAAAAAGCTTGAAGATGGCAGGTGTGATCCTGCCGAAACGTTGCAAAGACAATCTCAACCTTACACGGGAAAAGACCCGAATACAACAAAACCAGCATATATATATATATATATATATATATATATATATATATATATATATATATATATATATATATATATATATATATATATATATATATATATATATATATATATATATATATATATATATATATATATATATATATATATATTTTTTTCTGAGGTTTTCGCGGGTGTTTTTGTATGTATGTCTTTGGTTGTTCGGGTTTTCTCCCGCGTAGAATTGGAAGTATCTTCACACTTCATACTTCCAATTCTACGCGGGAGAAAACCCGAACAACCAAAGACATACATATATATATATATGTATGTATGGGTACAACATAAGGAAATTGGATGTATATTGTAAATAGTGATTTGGAAAGGAGGATTAGAAATTTTTGTTACTAAATATTATTGATATTTTGCCAGAATAGGCCATAAGGATATAGTGTTATTGGAGGATATTAGAAATAACAAATGAAATGCCAATATGTGATCAGGTTTTAAATCTTGATACATTTTATGACGAAGGATGATTAAACAATTATAGTCAAATGAAAATGGAGGCATGATGATGGTAATATGCATAAAAATATCTGATTTAAAATACCTGGGTTAATACGACTTTTGTGACGACAGTGGAAGAGACGCACGAAAGCTTTTTGGAACCAACTGATACACTTTCTACAGTATGTAAAGAAGGAGGATTCTCTGTGTTGTGTTTGTTTTGAAAATTAAAAATAAAAAAACCTTAAAAAACACTAAAAGAAAAAATATCTGGTGCTACAAACTCCCTTCTCTGAGGTAATCCTCCAGATTCTTATCTTTCACTGACTTTACTTTGAGTTTCTTTGTTTGTTTTAATTGTTAAATTTTTGACAGATGCTACACATACATTTTTCCCAGGAATATTTAAACTCAGTTATTGATGATTGACCCACCAACTATGCTCTCAATAAATTCTGTAAAAATCCTGGACACATGGTTGGATCCATGGAGAGCCTCTTGAGAAGGGTTGTAATATTGCCAACTTCAGGGGAGATTGTACAGCCCCTTCCCATTAAAAATCATTATCTACCCTGGATTAGGTAGTATCTCCAAGCTGTAGAAATCCCTGAAAATGTGATTCTGTCAACAGTCCTGGGAATCACCTGGTAACAGAGCCCTGCGTGCTTGTTGCATAGTTGGTAGCATCTTGAGGCATTCCTCTCTTGCTGTCTTAGCGTTTATTTCTCATTATATTAATTTTAAATTATTGCTTTAATTGTATGCCAACAAGAGTCACTTTGTATGATATAAACAGCCACATAAATTCAATAAATAAATTTGAAAATAAAGACATCTTAAGAAAGATTAATTCATGAAAGAATTCAAGAAGAGGAACTGAATCCATCCTCTCTAGATTTGGGCAGCAATTTTAAATAGAGAATGAATTCAACATTAGTATCAATGGCTATTAAGTATATTCATCTTTTATTAGTTTCCCACCATCACCACCATCACTTTCTGTTATCTTTAATCCTAATACAGTATGTTCAACTTTTTTCCCTTTTTCAAAATCAGGACTATATTCCTTTTTTTTATTGGTGTTATAACTTTTCGTACATCTGAATATTTAACAAAAAAGAAAATTGAAAAGATAAGAAAAAGTGGGAAGGAAATATCCATTTGACGGTTTAATGATGAGACATCTCTTTGGTTTTCATTGTTCCTTCAACCCAAAATCTCTCCCTCAGTTGTTCCTCCCAATTAGATATTTCAATTTATTAGGATTTATGACCTGAAGTTGACCGGAAGTTCTCCAGCTGGACAGATGTGGGGGTGGGAGGGCTCTCAAGAGCCTCACATGGACCCTGTCTGACAAACCATCTCTTTCAATGGGTGCATTACCTGAAACTTAGGGTACATTTTAGGAAAAGTCACCAATGAATTGAAGAAAAAAACACAAATAAGTAGACTATTCATAAACTCCTTGAAAACAACAAGGTGATTAGGAGAAAGCAAGGATTTGTCAAGAAAATAGTTGCAAGGCTAATCTTCATTCAAGTAGAGCTGAGGGAGGGGGATGTTCAGATGAACCAATTCTACTTTATTGTAGGACTATATTATGAATTGGAAGGTCCAAATCGTTTAATGAACTTTTTTAACGATGAAAAAAATTTGTCTGACTTTCTTTTTCTGGCTGTTATGCAGCTGCTGGTTTCCTCCCCCACATCTTATCTGATTCTTCCCTATGCAGCATCTCTTTCTCTCATCCTCCCAATTCATTCCAACACATCATCACATTTCATTAAAATGTTTGAATGGTGGTGATATTACTTGATTTTAGCAAAGAATCAACCAAATCCTTCCTGATGGGGTGAATGGGGATCTTCTTAATTGAGCACTGGATGGCATGATAATGAAGTGGATACAACTGTCTTTAAAATTGCATTCAAATAAATTTTAATCTTACTGATACATTTGGGAAGTTATGAAAAACAATTAGAGTTTGGTCATTGCTTCTTCTTTATTTTCATTAAAAAAGAAAGTAGATGAATCATGATTTTGTGATGCAGAAATTATAAACGCTATTTTGATCTCCTTTAAAAATTTCCATTTTCCAGAGCATAAAACGTGATTTTGAGATAGAGGGAGGTGCACATGTAAAATCCAGTTGGAAACTAGTTTTTAACATTTAGGACTTAATATATCATTGCATTTTGTATAACACAAATGACTGGCATCCATAATCTATATCTTTCTCTAAGATTTCATTCATAATTTTTCTCACATTATTCTACATGTGGAATGATTACTGATTATAATAAGCTAGTAGAAATGTTTTAATGATATGATAATAACCATATTATTAATTTGACAATAATGTCATTAATGACCCAGTTGAATCATAAAAGTCCTCTTGAAGGAGCCACACTTGGAGAAGAAAATTTTCACCTGCTTTAGGGAAGGACAAAGGAGGCAAGGAAGAGATCAAAGGAGTTGCTTTTAGCCTTGAGGAAAGACTACAAGGAGAAGACCCATGCTGGTTTACAGAAGCTTAAAAATCAGAAAAAGGCTGGGAAGATTTTTTTTTTTTTGAATATGCAAGACATCTTGGTTGTAGAAGGGAGGGTGCAGAGCTCTTCCAGTAAGTATAAGATGCTGTGCAGAAGCTTAGGATCTTAAGCAACTAAGAGGAAAATGCACCAAAGACTTTGAAAAGGAATTTAGTCTGATGGATCCTTGTTGGGACCCCTTACCTTCCATGGCTGCAGCCTTGGAGCCCCCAACCTCTCTTCTCCTTTCTCCCTTCTCCTCTTGGATTTGGATGCAGCATTTAAGGCATGAGCCAGAATGTTAATGACACTATAAGAATAGCTGTCATTTTCGATCCGCATCCTATTCTTTTTCTCTTGGGTTTCCACTGGTGCTTTCTGGGTGCATCTTCTCCGGCCTTTGACAGAAAAGACGTGTTTTGAAACAGAGCAGTGAAAACACTCAGCTTGAAATTCAGGTTCCACAAAGAAATATTGTTTATAGGCATCATCTGTGTGCCAATTTTTTTGCCACTGAAAAGGAAAGCTCCAAATACTATGGACATACTTGAGAAGATGGGAGTTACCCATGAAATAGATCCCAACCACTGTCATGATCCAGATTTTCCCTTCAATGGGTCTTGGGAAACCTTCAAGTATTGAATGGAAGGGAAGAATTCTGTCCCAAATGGAATCAAACTCTATGAAATGAACAAAGACATTAACTTGCCTCCACTTAGAGATGGCATTCCTGAGGGATGCTGTGTGTGTGGTTGTTGAGAATTGTTGTGATATAACAACACAAATTCTATTCCGGACAAGCATAGGAGTAAACGTTCTCATGAAATGCTCTCCCTTCTCAGTGCCTGGAGCAAAGAGGCCAATCAGGGTCCATCTGAAATGGAGGAGCAGTTGGACAATTTCTGGGTATTGGAACCCTTCATTGGGGAATATCGGATGGAAAAAGGGGAATTGATTTTTATCACTCAGAGCCTCTGAAGCAATTTTCCAACTGACCTGAAAGAAGCAGTGAAGAATTCTGTTACATTTAGGGTCTTACCAAGTTTCAATTTTTAGCTTTTAATGAATCCAACTTTTTTCTCATGCACATATTGGAACAGTTTCTTGTTGATTAGTCATAACAGAACATAAAAGGCAGAGCATTAACAAAATAGCATGTCAATGTAGATTTTTAAAATATATACTTCAATAGAAAAAGCATAAAGAATGAAAATAGTATTTTATCACCCCTGAATTTACAACAATCAGACCATAATTTCCTTCCAAAAAGGGTTTTATTATATGTAATTTTTGAATTCTGAGCACCCAGGAAATACTTTTTTTAATATTAGGATCTCAATAGGTCATTTATCTAATATGGAATCCAGGAGGTTGATCTCCCTCTTTCTTCTATAATTAACATTCAAGTAATAGATGTATTACATCTTCTATCTCTGAACCTCCATAAATAAAAGTTTGTTCACTGAAAAAGATTTGGAAGGTTCAACTCAATACTTGGAAGGTACATTTGTAGCATCTGATGCATTTCAATATCCCAACCTGTTCTGACCCCCCTTCTCGTGTACCAAAGGACTCCGAAACAAGGTCTCTGCAAGATGTTTTATTTCCACACAGTTTAAACCTTGGCAGCAATCAAGGTACAGATAACACCTTGGCAGCAATCCAGCCAGTTGAGGTACGACACAGATCTGAGAGCGTCTCCAGCTCTACTGATAAGTTGATTCTTGCAAAAGGGGCGTGTGCACAAGCAGTCCATTTATAGTCTGGAGAGGAGCCTAATTACCACCAGCTGAGTACAATTACCTCTTCTAACTGCGTAGCTGTTCTTTACGTCTATTAGCTCTCCTCTGCCAAGCATCCAGAACCACCTCCCTTGTCTCCTCCCCACTACTCCAATGCATGATGTCAGGAGCACGCTCCCTTGTCTCCTCCACACTGCTCCAAGGCCTGACTTCAGGAGCACGCTCCCTTTGGCTTTCACCGCTGCTCCATGCCTCGGTCGCCTCCTGGTGGCCAACCAGCCTCTCTGATCCCTGCTAGGGGTCAGAACCCTGTCCAGGGTTCTCCACATCCTCCAAAGCCAACACTTAGGGACCCTCGCTGTCGGAGTCTGGTGGCAGCTCTAACGGCTCCTGCTGGGCCACAACACCAACCTTACTGAGTAGACCTATGATATTTCTCTGTTTTGCCAACCTTGATTCTTTGAAGCATTTTTTAAAAAAT
The DNA here is from genome assembly GCA_029890345.1 of Natrix helvetica helvetica. Classification (NCBI taxonomy): domain Eukaryota; kingdom Metazoa; phylum Chordata; class Lepidosauria; order Squamata; family Natricidae; genus Natrix; species Natrix helvetica. The sequence goes on along the minus strand of JAKRSI010000747.1, from coordinate 12,133 downwards.
TTTCTCCAATTGTAAAAAGACAGGAAGACCACAGTTACCAAAATAATTTATCAATTGCACACTTCAATACATTTTATTGAAATTTGTTTGTTCTTAAAGAGTTTTGAGACTCTGACAGTTTGCATATCATTAATTTTATAGAAATAAAAAGCATGCCCTTATCTTTATCAATTGTATACATTCCCCATTCAGCTCTGAGGGCAGCAGCTGAAATTCTTTTATCCCTCCTTAAGATTCTTCTCAGAGGATGACTTTGACTTTGATCATTTAGGTTAAGGAAGCTGCATAGTTGTGACTTTAAAAAAGAAGTAACAGTGCATTCACTTGTCCCTTTGGTCTAAATGACCTCCTTCAATGTTGAGGGAGCCAAGATCCAATCACAGAGAAAAATACTCCCAGATAAGGAAAGGTGTGAACTTGCTCTATTGACTCATCATCAAATAGCCCTATATGGCAATGATACCATTTTCTAAAGATCATAACTTTTGACGTTGACTTATCAATAATCAGATAATTGTTACGAGAACAGGAGCCAAGTCTTCTTAACAGTATATGAAACCAAAGGTCATATAGGCAGCACCCTGGTCTTGCCTTCTGGTAAGGATCAGTCCTACTTCTCAGGGCTTCATGGATCCTTAAACAGGGCTCTCCAGCCAATGAGCCTCGGCTGACGAGTGGTCCATGAGGGGTTTGCAACGAGGCCATAGAAACGGATGGCAAGCATCCACGTGCATAAGCGCATCCTCACTTGCCTGAGCAGGGTGCGAGTATGTGCACACATGGTCTATTTTAATGATCCACTTGCACAGACAGGTCCCCTTTAACACAAACACACCCAATCTGCAAAGCTGGGAAACATTGGGGAACTCTGTCCTAAAACACACTCTCAAACAAATGAATGTAGAACATGGAATAATTGGGATGGAAGGGATCTTGGAGGTCTTCCAGTCCAACCCTCTGCTCATAGAGCAGATCGTATGCCCTTCCAATTATGAATGCCCAGCTCTTTTGGGAAAACCTCCAGTAGTGGAACAGGATCAGCTTCATGAGCTTCTTCCACTGATTAATTGTTCTCACTCACCAGTGCTTATAGAAAGGACTCTTAGCAGGGTCAACATTCTGAGCTCCATTGCAAAAGCCATCAGTTTCTTCCGTAATATTTATTTCTTTACTGTGTCAAATGCTATAAAGGCATCAGAGGCATTCTTTCCTCTGTCTGATATTTTTTTTATAGTTCGATGGTTCAAGGCAACAGAATTACCAAGAGTGGATCAAATCTGCTTCTGGTTCTTCTACAAGGAATGCCCTTTTCATCTACCTACTCTCAACTCTATTCAAGGGGAATCTGGCATGTATTTTAAACACAATATCTGTAATTAGTGTCTTTTTTATTCCCCCTTTTTATATATACATAGAATAAGACTACATAGAGTAACAGAGTTGGAAGGGACCTTGGAGGTCTTCTAGTTCAACCCCCTGCCTAGGCAAGATTTCAGACAAATTGTTATCCAACATCTTCTTAAAAACTTCCAATGTTGGAGCATTCACAACTTCTGGAATCAAGTTGTTCCACTGATTAATTGTTTCAAACGTCAGGAAATATCTCCTCAGTGTGAACTACAATTATACGAACTACAAATGCTATCTTTGACCCAAATGGGCATGGCAGTTATTATTTATATGTGTAAATGAACCTGCCAGTAGAATGTCCCACCAGTTGGGATATTTCTTGAACTGTTCAAATGTTAGAAAATCCCCTCCAGAGGTAATATTGTTCTCAAAAACATTGAACAATGAATTCGAACATGAGCATTTTAGGGCAAAAAATAATTGACATTTTGCCTAACATATTTGTAATTCTTTTACAAAATGGTTAATTCATGTTTGAGAATGTCATTACTTTGGTAATATCACGAAAGAAATGGGAGCTTTCCTTCAGTGCTGCACTTTCCTCTTGAAGAATGACCCTTTGATTGAACACAGAGCCTCTCCTCATCTTCACAAGTGTGCAGCAGAAGCCCTCAAAGCTAGGAGGAGTGTCTCATGAGTAGATATTTCTGTTTTGACCCATTCTCCTTACGCACTATTATCTCAATCCCCGGCCATGAAACCTACAATGGCCATGGTGAACAGCAGCTCTTGAATTCTATAGTGAAGAAATTGTTGGATCTATCACTCACACACCAATAATCCACTCACTTTACCAGATAGAGAAAAACAAACACAAACCTGGGCGAATTTGTAGGGGCCGACTAATGTTGACATCTGGATGGAAATGTCTCTGAGAGCTCCATCAAGAATCACCAAAAGGTTGTCCTTTCTTCCACAGCTGTAGTTGGGAACATTGGCTTCTCTAGGAGACAGCATATCTAGGAGGGCATCTGAAGTGCCAAGGGTGTTATCATAGTTGTCATAGAGGTTGTAGCCAAGTGTGTGATTGTGCAGGAGGTGGTGATATTTCTTAACCATTTCAATATTGAAAATCATCCATAGAATTCTTCTTTTTTCATAAGGTGAACTAGTGTATGACCATGCTCATATTTAATATTAGGATCATCAACAACAAAAACTAAACAATTTTCCCTATTTAATCCTATTTTTCTCCACAAGCTAACTGAGATATAAGCCAATATTGACCCAAAACCAGAGGCAAATGATAGTCACCCATGAATAATTGTGTGTGTTGAGATTGTAGGATGGAGATAGTTCTCCAAAAGGAGAAAAAAAATCAAAAATATATTACTGTTTGTAGCCGTACTAATTTTCATCAGCCCAGTAAACAGGTTGTAGAATAATTCAGCCATTAAAGTAGAACATAAAAGGAAGAAGATATTTGATAAGGGACACAGAAAAGCTATTCTAAAAACAAATCATCCTCTATTCCTATAAAAATCATCGATAGAATATCAATCAGTGGGCATAAAAATATGGAAATGAACTTTGCAGGGAAACTACAACAATCACTACTTTAAAAAAAAAACCTCAATACGGAAGTCATGCATTGAGGATTGAACAGGGAAAGGAAAATTATGTGGACTCCTTTCAGGTTTCTCCCAGAAAATAAAACAAAAGAGAGAGGCTGTGGAAATCAAAAGGATTAATCAGGTCCTGTAATATAGGAGTAAGTGAAATAAGAAGGAAAAAAGAAGACCATTAGAACTGCAAATGGAGGGAATGAATCTCCATCACAAAGAATGACTTACAGCTGAATCCAACTAGAAGGAGCCAAGTTGAAAGGTAATATTGCAGGTGTTATTTCTGATGCAGAGACAACTATACCAATGAGAAGATCTCCTGGCCTATAATAGCTCCATGGCTTTTCCCCATCCTGGTGGTCCAAATTCAATGGGCATTTCCTTCTAAGTTTTCCAGAGACTGACTGGGGCATCAGCAGCATCAGAAACAGAAGCAAGAGGTCCATAATTCATAGGGTTGAATCAATCTCCTTCCTGTTTCTAAAGAACAATGGGAAGAATTAGAAGCAGTCACACAGGATGGAATATCCAATGGCTTTCCTGGTTCAAACAGAGACAAAGCAAGATACACCTGGAAGAGAGAGAAAGTGCATTGAAGATCACAGCTCCTGCCTGTCCTGTAACTTCAGGCACAAAGAGCATAACCTCCGTTATTTATACTTTTCTAATGCAAGATCCCTTCCATGTTGCTTCAGTCTGATCAGTCACTGGAGAAGAGGGAGAAAAGATCTCAAGGCCTGTGAGAAGATGATTATAGTGAGAAGAAATATCTCTTGGGGACCCTGAACTTCTTCCATGTAAGGGAGGGTAGCTAGAGAAAATCTTAGTGAAAATATTTTGTCAGAGTTTTGACAGCATGACTATTATTATGGGATAAACCCCAGGAGCAAAACACAGCACACAGCACACAACACCTTTATACAGTTAATAGTGGTTTATATACAAATATATACAGACATGCACTTGGAAATAAATTCCTTACCACTCAGCTAAAAACACAAGGAGAGTAATGAGATACATGAGGAGAGAGACAAACGCCCTCTAATGGCCACTTGTATATAGACACCTCACCAGAGTGTCTACCCCACCAGAGTCTTAAAAACGTGATGCAAGTATTGCTGAATCATCCTCATTACATCAGCCTACAGATTACAGCTTACAACCTTACATCAGCTGGCAGCTATTAAATCCTCAGTACCTGACATATTTATATATTTCATATCAGTAAAAAACTACAGAGAGACCCCTTGGGGCATTCTTCTGTAGTGGCCTTACTCCTTCCTGTTAGGACATATCCAGAAAGTGATGCTGGAGCAAGATACTTCAACATCCAGAATAGTGACTTCTGCTGTCCTTCAATGTGGCCTCTTGCCTTCAGAGATTGCTAGGGAAGATCACTCAGAGTTATGGAGTTTGGTGTCACTCTAGGTTGGTGCCACTTAACTTTAGTGCTCCCTGTGCTTTCACTCCATGGAAGCAATCAGGTTACTTGAACCCAACCTAATGTTAAGAGTTTTTTATTTTATTTTCAGTGAAATTTCCATGTATTAATCCTAAATTAGAGCTGGCTTTATAATTCCTGTTTACTTAAATTTCATTTGCCATCGGTTCTAGAAATATCAATTTGCATGAGAGCTGACTGAGTGACAGGAAAGTGACAGCCTTTGGAATGCATCATTGGCCAAGAGAGAGAAAATTATGGAGTGGATGGAAGTTTTTGTTTTAGTTTCCTTGACACTCTCTGTGTTGTCCTTCCATATTGATACAGTGAGAGCCATTAAATGTTGATGTTTCTTAGTTTGAATAATGTGAAGTCTGCAGTTTAGATGATGGTTCTTTCCACAACCACCCAGAAGTTGGTTTAGGAAGACCTTGTTGCAGTTCCTCTGGTTGTGTAGGTGCACTTGGTTTGGAATCACTATTGTGACATTCCCATCTCTGAGGCTTTATTTGAAACTCCACTCCCAGAAGACCTCCAAGTGCTTCAAGGGTGCAGTTCAGAATCCCCGTGTTCTGTGTTTCCTTGGCTGATTGTGTATGGATTATGTTTCCTATCTGCAGGGGGAATGTTAATATCTACAGCTCGGCATGGAAAGGAGAACTGGGAGTTTGAGGGAGAGGGGAAGCTGATGGGATGGGCAGGTCCATCCTCACAATAAGGAGCCATAGGAGGACCAATATCCCTATTTCCATTATTTGAAAGTTGTCCCACTGTATGGTCCTCAGCTTCCACTCTCAGTGCCTGCTACCAGATCTTTAGTGATTCCAGGCTCCAGCTGTAGTTTCTGAATGCCAGGTTGATGTGTAGAATAGCTAATTTGGGGGTCCAGGTGAAAGAACCCCTCTCGGTTGGCAGCCCAGTGCAGCATGGATGGTCAGTCAGGAGGCCTCTCAGGAGGAGAGTCCCAGAGACTTGAAGGCTAGGAGAGCTCACCAGAGTCTACGCTGTTTACAATCATGCTTGCATTAGAACAACCTCAGCACTCTCAGCGTTGATGGGACCCCCTCAGTCCCCTTTGCAGGACAATTGCAGAGTCCCTGTGAATGTGTTGGGTCCCACCAGGTGGTTGACAGTTGTGCGTTCTCTGCAGAATTGAGCCAAGGGAGTTAAACTCCATTGACCACCATGGAAGCCTGTGTTCTCCTTAACGTGGATTGGGGAGAAACCCTCTTTCCTGAGCTGTGTGGAGTCATCACCTGAATTAACAGGCAGAGTTCAAAGTTGATGTTTAGGCCATCCAGTTTTTTTCAGTCATCTCTACATTAGTTTTAGCTAGCTGGGACCATCTCAGCCTGGCACTGCCCACAGGGAGGTGCAAAGATGTTGGTCTTCAGAGGGAACCAGATTAAAAGTGGCTTCTTTCTCCCTTGCACCCCCAGAGAAACCTCTAAGGAACTGAGGGCTCAGCTATGGTTGGCCACAAAGCCCCTGAAAATATTGAGTGAGATTTTAAATAAAAGGTTTATCTTATTTCATCCATTCCAGTAGTTGGGAACCTTCTCCTGTGCAAATCTTTGAAGCAGGTCATCATGCTAAAACCAGCATGTGGGGTATATATTTTGGCATGGTGCATTATGGCTATGTAGCAGTTCTCTTTCCTTAACCTAAGTTAAGGGTGTTGTGTGAGCTCACCTGGATTTACCACAAACCATCCGTGTGATGGCCAATGGAGTATTTTTTCCACAGAAGATTGAAATCTTTTTACACGATCTGGTTTTGGATTCAGGGTCCATGGCTATCCAGCATGGCAACATTCACAAGACAAGGGATCAGCATCTCAGGTTTTGCCCCCCAATCCCTCTTTTCCCCAGCTGGTGCCTTGTCTTATGCACGATGTCTGGGGTTTCCCTTGAACAAGCATTCTTGACTACTTGTTCTTTCAGAAGCATTCTTGACCTTTCTTGCACACTAGCAGGTTACTAAGAATGAAGGCCTGCCTGCTTTAAGATTTTAGCTTCTTCATATAAAGATGTTAGAGAATGGCGGTTTCAGCCTTTCCTTCAGCGGCAAACCACTTCCTCATAACTTTGCCAAAGTCTCTGGCTCAGCTCCACCTGGGGTCTTTCTGACCACCTTCACACAGTTGTGAGCCTTCCTCTGCATGGCTTTGTCCTTCCAAGCCCATCCAGGTGGCTACCAGCTAACTAAAATTGGCCTGATTTTTGTAGCTGGTTGTGCTGCAGAGAGGTGACGAGATGCTCCTAATCCTGACAAGGAGAATGGGTTTCCAGTCCTCATGAAGGCAACTTGGGGGCAATGAAGCTTGAAGAGGAAACAGAATACTTTTTACCTTGGGAATTATTTTATCAAAGATTAGAAAAAAGAAGCAGAAGTTAGAAATTTAGAATCAAGGAGGATATGTAAATAAAAATGAAGCAAATGTGTAACTAAATAATGAATATTGACTAAGGTCAACTGGCTGCTGCTGCCATTGGGTTGACTGAGGTGCTGGCTGTGGTGGGGGATGTTGCTGCTCAGGCACCGATTGTGGCTGGAGGTCATCAGGTTGCATGTCCCTGACTTGGTATTTACACACCTTTAGGTTCTTGAAAGCCCCCGCGTGAACTTGATGGCTTTCTCCATCATCCAGTCAGCTTTATCAAATTCTTCACCCTCTTCTTCTTCCTCCTCCAGCTCCACTCATTGTTCCTGCCAGAAACTGCCGTAGCTTTCATGAGTGAAAGTCATCCCCATGGGCTTCCCCTCCCATTCCTCCTTTTGCCCAATGCCCAGAGACCTCCTGGATCTCATCAGATTGCCACAGCTTTCCACCTCTCCTGTCCACTCCGAAAGATCCAGTCCCTCTCCAAAGCCTCCCCCCACCATTCAATCTCCCTGTAATTTCTTCCTTGATCTGATATCATTTGCATACGGTCCCCACAGTAGAGATGATGTCCTATCCAGGGTGACCACCATATCAGATTCCGCCTAATGTCAGTCCTGGCTCAGTGTGATCCCTTCGGAAAGTAAAACTCTCAAATGTATTTGTATGTAGTGAAAATAACTTTTATTTTGAAATGCTGGCTGCAGTAAAGTCAGGAGGAATCTGAAGTTCCCATTTAGCAATACAAAAATGAAACGCTCAGTTCCCCATCCCTCCCCCATGTCTAGTCCGTCTTTAGCCAATCCGACATCACTGAGATGTTTTGGGAAATGCTGGTGAAATCCACAGGGTGAATGACCTCAAAGATGCCTGGCATAATCTCTTCCCCAACTGCTTTGTACCACTTCAACTGTCATTCTCACCACTCCCAAATTTCCACCATAGAAGCATATAGGTTTAATACCCAACTTCCCCTCTCCTTCTCTCGATCCTTTGATGGCAGGATGCATGTGAATAGTTTGGAATCGTTTGCCTCCAGAGGTTGTGGGTGATCCAGCACTAGAGGCTTTTAAAAAGTTACTGGACAATCATTTGTCTGAAATGGTATAGGACCGTGATGGCGAACCTATGGCACACGTGCCACAAGTGGCACGCAGAGCCATTTGTCAGGGCACGCGAGGCCCTGCCCTGTCAGCTTGCCAGAGCGCATGCGCACGCTGGCCAGTTGAGTTCACCTTTTTAAAAACTATTTTTCGCCTTCCCCAGGCTCCAGAGGCTTTATGGGAGCCTGGGGAGGGCGAAAAGAGCCCCCCGTCCCCCTCAGAGGCTTCAGGGACCGTCCCTGAAGGCTTCAGAATGCTTAAAACCACCCTGGTTGCTCGGAGGGTCGTTTTAAGCGTTCCGAAGGCTTCAGGGACCGTCCGAGGCTTCCCTGATGCCTTCGGAGCGCTTAAAACGACCCTCCGAGCAACCCGGAAGTCACTTCCAGTTTGCTCGGAGGGTGGTTTTAAGCGCTCCGAAGGCTTCAGGGACCGTCTGAGGCTTCCCTGATGCCTTCGGAGCATTTAAAACCACCCTCCGAGCAACCCGGAAGTCACTTCCAGTTTGCTCGGAGGGTGGTTTTAAGCGTTCCGAAGGCTTCAGGGACACTCCCTGAAGCCTCCGCAGGGCCTCTGTGGGGTCGGGGGAGGCTCTTTTCGCCCTCCCCAGGCTCCTATAAAGCCCCTGGAGCATGGGGAGGGCAAAAAAAACATGTAAAAATGGGTGTGTGTCGCGCGTTTTGCGTGCATGTGCACTGGGGGGGTGTCGCGCGTTGCATTATGCGTGCAGCACGCCCGCACTCGACCCCCCTGCGCTCCCCCCACTTGTGGCACGCGAGCCAAAAAAGGTTCGCCATCACTGGTATAGGATCTCTTGCTTGAGCAGGGGGTTGGACTAGAAGACCTCCAAGGTTCCTTCCAACTCCATTGATCAATGTTCCATGTCAAACAGAGGCAAATGAAACATAAACCAAAAACAAATTTCAATCAATAACTGACACGAGCCTAAGAAACAATTTAATGATCAGTTCCCTACTTTTATCATTAGATGTTCCTTTGTGTTTAGATCTGGTTTCAGGAGGATAATGTAGCACTTGGGGAAGAAGATGCAGCCCAGCAGTCCAGCACTGGAGGCCAAGATGGAGAAGACCTGCATGGCGACCATGGACTTTCCTTTGGTGCTCAGGTAGGTGGGAAGGAAAGAGACCCAGACGCTACAGAAGACCAGCATGCTGAAAGTTATCAGTTTGGCTTCATTGAAGGCCCCAGGGAGGTTCCTGGCCAAGAAAGCCACCATGAAACAAACAGAAGCTAGGAAACCCATGTAGCCAAGGACAATATAAAACATGGTGACAGAACCTTCGTTGCATTGAAGGATGATCTCTCCAGACTGGGAGCGCATGTCAGAATCTGGGAATGGGGGAGAAACTCCCAGCCATATGGCACAAATGGAAATTTGGAACAAGAAAGGATGATGGAGTTGGCCAAGCTCTTCCCTAACCATCTTCTCATGCTATCCCCCGGTTTTGAGGCCAGGAAGGCCAGCACCACCATGATAGTTTTAGCCAACACAGACGACACAGCTACTGAGAAGACAATGCTGAATACTGTTTGTCGGAGAAGACAGGTGGCTTTCCTTGGTTGTCCGATGAAGAGAAAGGAGGACAAAAAACAAAGCAGGAGGGAGATCAAGAGGATGAAGGAGAGGTTCCGGTTGTTGGCTTTGACAATGGGAGTTTCTAAATATTTAAGGAATATGATTAAAACAAGGTTTGTGGTTAAGAATAAGAGGAGAGCAAAGAACACAAGGATTATGCCCAGATGTTCTTCACAGGACAGGAAGGTTATTCTTTTTGGCATACATTGGACTTGCTTCTTGGTTGGATATTGTTCATCTGGGCATTTGGTGCATTTTTCAGTATCTGAGGAAACAAAGTAATGTTTCTCCCAGGAATAAACTCGGTTATTGATGATTGACCTACGAACTGTGCTCTCAATCAATTGCTCTAAAAATCCTGGACACAGGGTAAAAGTTGTCTAACGTGGTTGGATCCATGGAGAGCCTTTTGAGAAGGGTTGCAACATTGCCTATTTCAGGGGAGATTGTACAGCCCCTTCCACTTAAAAATCATTAACTACCCTGGATTAGAGAGTATCTCCAAACTGTAAGGCCTTCTAGAAACCTCTGAAAATGTGACTCTTTCAAGAGCCCTGGGAATCACCTGGTAACAGAGCCCTCCATGCTGGTTGCATAGTTGGTAGCATCTTCATGTATTCCTCTCTTGCTTTCTTAGTGTTTATTTCTCATTGTTTTAATTTTTATTTATTGCTTTATTTGTATGCTAACAAGAGTCACTTTGAATGGAATGTAATGGAAAGGAATGGAATAGAATGGAATAACAAAGTTGGAAGGGACCTTGCAGGTCTTCTATTCCAACCTCCTGCTTAGGCAGGAAACCCTACCCCACTTCTTAAAAACTTCCAATGTTCGAACATTCAAGCAATATATTTTATTCTTTGTTTTTTTCTTTTATTATTTGAACCTTCCTGAAGCTAGGATTGGAGCTGCTGGATAGAAGGGGCTGCTGGATAGAAGGGGGGTGAGTCACAGAGACAAAGACACTGAGGTGGGGGCCCTTAAACTCCATAGCATTTGAACCTTCCTGAAGCTAGGATTGGAGCTGCTGGATAGAAGGGGGGTGAGTCACAGAGACAAAGACACTGAGGTGGGGGCCCTTAAACTCCATATCATTTGAACCTTCCTGAAGCTAGGATTGGAGCTGCTGGATAGAATGGGGGTGAGTCACAGAGACAAAGACACTGAGGTGGGGGCCCGCGAGCCTAACGGCGTGTGAATCATATATCTATAAACCAAAATAGCAATAATACATTCTGGATTAGTGTGTTTGAGATTGTGATTTTATTTAGTTCAAAATGACTGGCTTAGTTCAATGTAATAGCTGTTTTGCACCTGTCTTTCGCAGTACTCTTTTCAAATTTGGATACTGTCCCCTTTGTAAACAAATTACTAGTCTACATAGACAGATTACCTATCTAGAATCTGTAATCTGTGCTCTCCAAGCAGAAACTAGGTGTCTAGGTCAGCCATTCCACTCTATGGCGATGCCACACTATCAGCTCCCTCTGCCACAAAGATCTTGCAGGAGAAGAGGTGTCTCTACAACCGTGGGATCTGGCAGGTTGAGAGCTGTGAACCATAAACACAAAGCTTTTGCTGTGACCCAGCAAAACAGATATAGTGCCCTTGCTGACCTTAATGGGGACACTAAAGAGATAGGTCAAGGTAGTTGTGATAATGATGACTCAAATAAGCAGGGGATCGTGGTCCAAAATGAAGAACTTTCTTCGGAAAGACGAAAAGGGGAACCAGGTATCACACATCAGTCGCAGAAGAAGATCAAGGTATGTAAAAAGAGAAGTCACCTTCTGGTTGGTGATTCAATCGTAAGGGATGTTAATTTAGGAGAGGATATGGAGGTTTTAAAAGAGGTCAGGTGTCTGCCAGGTGCTACTGCCAGCAGAGACAAGAGGCGTATTCTTAAGATAGTCAAGAATGCAAGTAAGGACTGTGACGTTGATGCTATTATACATCTTGGCACTAATGATCTATCCAAGAAAGATGTATTTTCTGTGCAGAATGATTTCCAGAACTTGGGGTATGAACTTAATAGTATAGGTTGTAGGCTTATCTTTTCAGAGGTTTTACCTGTATATAAGGAACAAAAAGGGAAGGGCCAGCGTGTAGCAGAGTTTAATGTTTGGCTAAAGGAGTGGTGTAAAAGGGAAGGCTTTGGTTTTATTAGTTATGATGCCTGTAGCTGGTCCAATGAAAAACTGTACAAAAGAGATGGGTTGCACCCATCCAAGAAAGGGACTGAGCTACTTGGCATTAAATTCACAGATTTTCTTGATAAACATTTAAACTGAAGAGCGGGGACAGAGAATTAATAGATACAGAACATCTCTGTCCCCAGCAAACTAAAATTCATAGGGTTATAAATCCATGTAACATAGATGTGTGTGTGGGTAAGATTATCACTCCTGCTGTCAAGCAAAACCAAGCATGTAATAGTGATTGCCATACCATGTGCATAAATCACACAAGTGGCAAGAAAATAGGGGCAGTCAGGCATAACACAGGTTATGTAGACAGTAAACACAAGGTCAATCAAAATGGACTCAAATGTCTATATACCAATGCACAGAGTATGAGGAATAAACAGAGAGAATTAGAAATTCAAGTAAAAGAGGGCAGATAGGATATTATTGCCAT